>JAGDFM010000297.1:1198-17681 GCA_019155715.1 Phytophthora pseudosyringae | reverse complement strand
CCCCCCCCCCCCCCCCCCCCCCCCCCCCCCCCCCCCCCCCCCCCCCCCCCCCCCCCCCCCCCCCCCCCCCCCCCCCCCCCCCCCACCTCGGACCGGTAGCTTTCCGGCGCCTCCGCTTCTCGCGTCGGACGACCAACGAGGCGGACGCAGCGCCGGCGGCGAAAGGCGTCGTCATCATAATGAACTGGTTAACTTTCGCGCCTCGGGTTTCTTTT
Source organism: Phytophthora pseudosyringae (assembly GCA_019155715.1). NCBI lineage: Eukaryota > Oomycota > Peronosporomycetes > Peronosporales > Peronosporaceae > Phytophthora > Phytophthora pseudosyringae. Next base: position 17,466 of record JAGDFM010000297.1, on the reverse strand, counting down.
TGAATTCAAACCCGATTGGCCAAAGGCGAGAAAATGCACCCGCCTCGGCGATTGGTAGAAACTTGTAATTAAACTACTCTATGCATTTTATTTTATCCAACCACCACGATGGTCAAGTTGAAGTGCAGCTCGGAAAAGCACACGAGTCCTAAAGTCCTTTAGTATTGCATAGCGCTCATATATATGTAGGCTCGTATCCATAAATACATCGGTGGAACCCCCGGCGGAGCGCATGACGCGGTAGCAAGGGGGCTTGCGCGTGGCGTCGACGCCACACGCGACGACACTTGACATCCAACATCCAGCTGCCATCGCTCAAGCTCCCTCCGCCTGTGCTGCGGCGCGCGGCGCGATGAAGTGCAGCACATCGATCGTGATGTCATCGTGGTAGTCTCGTCGGTTCCCTGGCAGCACGCTCTCCAGGTCGGCGGCCGTCGTGCCGTAGATCTCGGCGATGCGCTCAAGCACCACCTCGCGCAGCGTTTGGCTCACGTTCTGCGCTCCCTGGTCGCGGAACCGGCCCACGAGTTGCACGATCTCTTCGTTCTTCAGCTCGCCAAAGAGGCCATCCGATCCCAGCACGACGAACTCCGGTTTACGTTCCTTGAGGTCGATCTGGAAAATGTCCGGGACGGCTGAACATTTAACATAGGCACAAGCAGGAGCATGTCAGCGAACAACGTTTGCAAGGATTCAGCTAAAGTCAACGGGCTCACCAGAAATATAAGGTCGACGGAAGCTGCCGCGGATGCGCAGACCGCGCGGCATGGGGGAGCGGTTCACATCCTTCACCTTCATGTAGGTATCCCCAATGGAGCGAGTGGGCTGAAGTCGACCCTTAACGTAGAAGTTCTTCTGTCCGATCTCGCACACAATGTCGTAGTCCTCCGGGTATAACACTCGCAGGCGCCGCTGCTCTCGTTCCTCGTTTGCCGAATGGTCCAAGGTAATCTGCTCAACGCTGAGGGATCCGTCGGGCTCGCGGTATGCCATGATGGCGCGGCAATCACCGCAGCTTGCAACGAATAACTTCTTCTCGAAGACTAGAGCCATGACTACGCACGCACCTACCGAGCACGACGACCACGACCCGCGCTCGAACTTGATCTGGCTGCGGCGCTTGAACTCCTCCTCCGTAGCCTTAAACCCCATAATTATGGAGTGGGCCACGGGCTCGTCGTTTTCTGTTAAGTGGGCGCGGACATTTGCATAGAGCTTCTTCTGCACAAAGTCGACGGCCTCTTCGCCGCCGTGGCCGTCATAGCACCCGCAAAAGAACACGGGCGTTTCGGTGTTTCTGCCGGGGCGTACGATGGAGTCCAGCACGAACTGCGACCTGTCTTCGTTCTTGCGGTTCGCTGCGTAGCTGTCCATGTCGTAGCGCCAAAAGAGAGCGGCGTCCCTGCTGGGCAGGACTTCCGAGACCTGCGGCGGCACAGACGTGACAGGGATCTCTTCGAGCGGGATCTCCTCGAGCTCCAGCTTCTCCTTTGACCAATCCGGCTGGATCATGGCAAATAAGGCGATGAGCATGGCACTCCACGACGACTCCTGCCGCTGCGGCTTCTCCGATCGGTCCGCGGTATCCTCCAGCGAAATGCCGTTGGTTGCCGATTCTTTCGCGGGGGGCACGGCCATCAAGGTGTCAGTGGGCTGGGACATATGGGGCGACATCAGCGCCGTGACGTTGGTGCTGTCCTCACTCGAAGAGGCTGAAGCGGCGGCCGCCGCCGCGGCTACCGCGCCCATGGACGACGATGAGTCGGGCGCGGCGCTAGCCGAGCGGATGACCGTCGTCTTGGCAAGCGACTGCGTGGTGACCTGCTTGGCGATCGCCACGACGGCGCTGGAGGCGGTGGGTGTGACAAACATTCTGTTGGGGGCGGGGGTGCTTTTGCTCCTGGCCTGGGTCTGCTGCTGCTGGAGCTGGCGGCGCTGTTGCTGCTGGCGACGCGCTACGGCTCGTTGGGCGCTGCGGAGTAGCGAGCGATGTCGGCGTGGGCAGGTGAGCATGGACATCTCCCAGTGCCAGGGGTTCAGCTCCTCGAAATCGTACGCGAGTTCAATTGTGTCTTGGTGGCGGCGGAGTGCCTAGCCTGCAGCGAATTAGCTTCTGGCGAAAGGAGCGACTCATAGACAAGGTAAATGGGCGCGGAGAAACGTTGTGGGAATTGACATTCGTTATGAGAGGTAGTAACGTATGGAAGAATGTATTTCCCGGCGCTGTTGGCACATACGAAATCCAAGGTCTCCGGCGGTCATTGGCGGCGGCATGGGAAACACCTACGTGCAGCCCAGCTCCGCGTCGGGTGGAGGCCAGCATTATCGACAGTACTGGCATAGTTCACGGGAGCCCTAGCAGCGGCAAGAGACCGCAGCAAGAGACCCGCATGGTATATCGTAAACCACTCAGTTTCATGTAAACCCGATGTTGAAGTTGCTGCATACAAAAGTATCGATGCGATCTTCCAGTCAATCAAGCGGCAACACCGGCGTGAGCCTCCTTGCCTTTGGCTTTACGCCTTGGGCGCGGCGCGAAGGTCTCGCCCGCCGCCTTCCTCGCGGCCTTGCGCTCCTTCGCCTTCTTCTGCTTGCTCTGCTTGCTCTGGCTGTCGCCAACAGCGCCATCGACGCCACTCGCAGCTGCATCGGTCCGTTGAACGGAGGCATTGGCCTTCCGCCCTCGTCTGTTGCCTGTAGGAGCTCGCTTACTGTCCTTGGCTTTAGGCCGCCTGCCGCGATCCCCGCCATCAGTGGTTGCCGCCGCTGCAGCTCCGGCCTTGGCCGTTTGCTCCCGCTCGATCTCCGCCAGTATCTGGCGCTGCTGCTCCAGGAACTCTTGTTCCTCCTGCAGCTTCTGCACGTCGGCCAGCGAGACGTGATCGGGGTGGCGGAACAATCCCCAGCTGTTCACCGTCGACTGCGATCGCTGCGCTGGGGCGGCATCGCCGCCAACTCGCGCCTTCGCCTCGCGCTGTCGCGCTGCGGCAGCCTCCTCCTCTTCCTGGATCTCCTTCAGCGTCTTCGGTCGCGGTTTTCGCTCACCCGCCGAGCCTGCCGACGGCCTGCTCCACGTTGGGGCAGTAGCCTTCCCGCAAGTTCCTCGACGCGCAGGCTGCTTCAAGAACGCTTCAAGTGAAAACGCCGTCACCAGTTCGTGCTCGACCCCGTCGTAACCCAGCGTGTGCTTTCCTGATTCCGGCAGTGGCGAAAAGGTGAGCCGTGGGCTTGCTGACGGGTGACTGCCAATGCTAGCTTTGCGCTGTCTTGAAGTACTGTCCTTGCGGAGAGATGACTCTGGTAAGGGAAATGCCTCGAGTGGGCTCGGGCTGAATACTGTTGATACAGGGGGCGCGAGCTTGCTTTGGGCCACCGCAGGCTTCTCTTCCGGTTCGCGGCTGTGCTGCGCAACGGAGGGGGCATGCAAGCCCCACGGGCTACTGGTATCACCGTGCGATCGCGTTACCGCAGCCTTGTTCGACAAGAAGGACGTCAGCGGAACAAACTTGCTATTGCGTCGTCCATTCGGCTTGTTTGGGACCACGGACGACTTGCCAGAAGTGCTCTCCAAAGTGGCCGTCACTAGTTCACCTTCGCCTGCTGCGAATGAATCTTTCCGAGCCGCAGATATCGATGGTGTGGGTCCCTTGTCTCTTGTGCTATTGATTGCAGAGGGCTGTTTGGCAGCTTTCTTCACCTTGACATGCTTCCCCGAAACGTGTGCTTTCTCCTCTGGTTCTGGTTTCTCCATCGATGGCAGCATGATATCAAAGAGCGTCTCCATGCGATCCCGACCCACTGCATCTAACACAGCGTCCCAGTTGCTTCGCATGTACATGATGCAGTAGCTTTGCAGTCGGAACGCAGCGTAGCGCTCGGCATACTGCCACACAGACGCGCAGTTAGTCACGTCCACATGTGCTGCGATCTTGCGCTCCGCTAGCTCCACCAAAGAGGGCACCATGCCCTGACCAGCGATGCCTGCCACAGCGCTGAAATCTGGCTGCACAGGTGCTACCAGCACTGCAGTGTGCTGGTGGCCTGCTGCTACCGCAACGGCCTTCTTCACACCCGCAACGCGTTTTGGACTCGGCTGCCATGTGTTGCCACGCCCATGGCCCAACACGCCCTGTTGACCACAGCCCCATGTCACGAGATCGCCTTGCTGCGTGACGACTGCGCAGTGGTCCTGGGAAGCACACACGCTCGCCACAGGGCCGTAACTGGTTAACGACACCTTCTGTGGAGCACTGGGCGACAGTATTGGCGACGCTTTGCTCCCTGATGAGCTACTGCTCGACAGATGCGACAGTGCTGGTACATTGTGTCCCCAAGTGAACACCGAACCGCTACCACTCAACGCAATCGAGTGGTTATGGGCGCACGAAACTTCCACAATGTCGATGCCACGCTGCTTGCATGTGGGTACCCATGTATCGCACATTACGGCGCCAGCCGCGCTCGTAGAGACGGCAGACGGAAAGGTCACGCGACTCGGACGGTAGGAACCGTAGCCGAATTGCCATACTTGCCCGATACTTCGGCTGTTGTGAGCGCAGCGTAGCACCACGCAGGTGTGCCAATCTGAGAGTGCGAGCTTTTCTGCTCGAACGGAATCGTAGTCGCCGTACACGACACACATAGGGTGTCGCGGGCGCAGGGTGTCGACACTACGCGGAGTAACGTCAGCTTGGTCTGTGCCGCAGCCTTCTTTACGCCCGAGTTGACCCCGACGGTTGCTACCCCAGGTGTATAAAGCACCGTCGTCAGCGTCAATAGCAGCGGAATGGCATCCTGACGCTGCAATATCTGCTACCACGTGGAAGCGGAACGCGTCAACACGCTTCGGTGTAAGACGGCTCTGCGATGAGCTTGATTTTCCAGGGTGCCCAAGCTGACCGAAGCTGTTGGATCCCCACGAGAAAACTTGCCCGGTGCGAGAGAGTGCAATGGTGTGATTTTCACCTGCAGCCACCTTCTTCATAGGTGTGGACACCAGCGAAGTAAGCCGTGTGGGCTCGATACGGCTGTCATCACACGCGAGGCAATAATGCATTTGTCAGCGATACATTCGACGAACGAGTCTACTGACAGCATACGTACTCGAACTCGCTTCCAGTGCCAAGGCGGCCACCTTTGCCGAAGCCCCACACAAAGCACTCGCCGGCTGCATTGAGGGCAATCGTGTGGTACTTGCTGGCACTTAGCTGAACAATTGGTACGTTCGCGGGGAGCTCCACGAGCCTTGGTGTGACCTGCATATCTGCATTTGGCAAGTGATAGCCCAGCTAAAAGTTGCCACAAGCACGAAAGAAGGAACGATCAGCACCTCTCAGCATCACGCGTCAAACAATAAACTATACGGCACCTGGTAGTCTCGCTTTCCGAAGGTGTAGACTAGCCCACCGTCACATCCCTCTGCGGCATTTTCCAAGTCTTCCAAAGGCTTATAATTGTGTTGCAGTCTCGTTGATAGCAGCTGCATGGGGCTCTGCTGAGCACGATCCCGTATTTCGTGCAAGTACTTCCGCAAGAACTTCTTGCCGAAGTGCGTCTGGGCGTGGCGCAGCAGCAGCAGCGTCGCTTTGCACAGAGAGGCAAACAGTCAGCGCAACACAGGCCACAAGACCCGCCGTCTAGAGAGTCCGAGCACACACTCACTGAATAAATGCTGGTGGTACAAACTGCGGTGCAATGGTGTCCAGCCAGACTCCTGCTCGGCAGCATCCGACCCACGCAGAACAGGTCAGCTACGCGTCTCTTTGGCGCGGCGAGAGCTCTCTACGCACCCAGTCCGCGGCCAGCAGATCTGCCCCGTAGCGAAGTAGCAGCGTCACCGCTTCGTCGTTTCCGCGTGCTGCTGCCACATGCAGCGCCGTCTCACCATAGTCGTTGCGGTCGTCAGGGGGCGTGGCGGCACGCAGCAGGCGCGCTAGAGCGGGCGCCGCCTCGGGCGTCCGAGCGCAGGCCCACAGGTCCGGCGCGTCGTCGTGAGTTGATTGGTGCATATGCTTCGTTTGTCGTGGTGGTGCGCTAGCGATCTTCTCCCTCCTCTCTCCCCTTTCGCCGCCTTAAGCCGCCCTCGTGGTCACCATTTTGAGGATTTCCGCCACTGACGGGGGGACACAATAGTGTGGGAAGTTGTGATTTACAGTACTTTCCATGTTGAAGTGCCTATCAATAGTGTCCATCAGCTACGTCCCTAGCTATGGCCCAGGCGGTCCGCCCCTCGGCGCTCAAGCCCGCGCGGACGACCGACGGCGATGCGCCAGAAGAAGCAACAGGGGAGGAAGACCCGTCCTCCTTCCCCCTGTTGAACCCCACGTCTCCGGCCGCGCAGACACCACGGCACGCCGGGACGCGAGAGCCACCGCAGTTGGAGCGCGCCGTTGTCTCGCGCACGCGTCTTCACATCACGCTGGCTACACCACCGCCGCCTTCCGGAGCAGGCAAAACCTCCTCGTCAGGCGAAGCGGACCTGCGAGGCTGGAGCAGTCCGCATGGCGAGCCGTACCGCCCGCTGGGTCGCCCCGAACTCAACCTCAAGTTCTTGCCGCATTTTGACTACGGAGTCAGCAGCCCGGTGCAGAACGCGCACCGCCTGCGCGCTCTGGAGGGTGTGGGGGGCTCCAATAGTGGTGCGACGGGAGCAGCCAGCAGCTCCGCGTCGGAAAGGGCCAAAGAGGTGCGCGAGGCGTCGACCTGCGCGCCCCCAACCAGCGCGAGGGCACCGATTGCAACTCTTGTGGACCAGTTTGTAACTTCGCTGACAAGCCGTAAGCGGCCTCTGGATGGGCGGCAAGTCAAACTCGCACATCGCCTCCAAGCAAACGTAGGCGGGTTCTCACCGGAAATCATTCGCGGGCTTCGTGACCGCAAACTGGTTGCCCAGGAACAAGACCAAGAATTCGCAGGAGGTGGACCGCAACACTGTTTCCATACTCCGCGCGGCGATACATCTCTCCAACTCCTACGTGAAGCCCTCCAGGAGGGCACCAGCCGGTTGCGCTCCACACGGAATGGGACAAACTTCTTACAGCATTTGCCTCCGTCAGAATTTCATGGGCTCCGCGAGCTCCACGAACAGTATCTTCGTGGAAGAATGGCATCGCCACCGACATCGATAAACTGCGGAAGCAGGAACGTTGGAGCTACAACCAGTCCCCGGATGATCCTGGTATCTAAGACAACCTATGGCGAGTTCACTTCGAAGCCTACAGCCCCTTTCAGCCGAGATGAAGACGCCGCTCTGGACTGTTCTGACAGTGACGATAGTCAGGGCAATTGGTACCTGCCATACACGACAAGGCAGCTTCAGCGCTCTCCGCACCGTCGTCTTCCGTCTCTGGGCGAATTCCGGGCTCGAGCGCGAGAGGAAAAGCAACCTACGAGACCTTTGCGAGCTACCAGCAATATGAAAGCAAGTTTGCTTCCGCATAGGATGAGAGCAAGCGCAGCGCGATCCAACCATGCATCCTTGGCATCCGCTCGCCCTAGTGTTGCAGCGAGGGGAACTAGCGATGATGACATCTTGGAACCCAATGCGGCAGTTTTGTCGACTGCTATCGGCAAGGTGCCTCCCTCTCCGTTTGCCATGACCGCTGGTTTTCCATCACCGTCACAATCAGTGCCACAACTCCACAGCATTGAAAAACTGCAAGCGGCCGTGGACGCTTTGGAGGATATCAAATGCCGACAATCGGCACGGCTGGCTACGGCTTTAGAAGTACTCGAGCAGGATCGACGCGAGTGTCTTGCTGGCAAGTTCTGTAGCCTGCGTGTGAAATGTGATGCTGCTGAAGACCTAAAACGAATGCGCGAGCGCTCAGAACGTCACCGTGGACAGCGAGTGATCGCAGTGGTGTCTAAGACTGCAGATTGGTATCCGGAATTACTACATCGCCTGATTGCCCGAGAAGGTACCAATACTTCTAACACAGGACCAGGAAGCATCATCGCCGGGGGGCTATTGCCTCTACATGCTGCAGAGCTTTTTATCGTTCAAGCGGTGCGCAGGTTCACCACTGACGGGTGCGAGTTTCAGTCGGCACAGCTTTACTCTTGTATCGCACACTTGCATCGCGAAGATCTCGAATTGCTTCAAGTGCAGCAGCTTCTCGAGTTCCTTCGCAATGCCTTGCACATCAATGATGAAGAGTGGAAACACTTTTTTGCCGCGCATGGTCTTCCGGAACCTACTGATGACTTTGTAGGCGACCGAAAGGATTCGCAAGGCTTTTCCGATGGGAAGCCTTGCGTCTCTGCAGCAACACGACACGAGTAGCTGCATCTGCTCTTACTTCATCACTCGAAACTCAATTGTAGGCAGGTCACTCAATGACACAGGAGAAGTCGCAATCGGTAGGTGTTCCGGTTCGTTAGTCCCGGGCTGGGATTGCGTTCCTGTTCGCAATATTGGTGTGGCTGTGGCACTGTGCTCGCTGCTTCCGCTTCTGTTCTTCTAATTGCCGTCTCCTCGCTGCCTCGATTTTTTCGTCAAGCATCCGGCCCAAAATACTAAGGAAGAGGTTCTCGTCTTGCACGTCTTCATCCAGCGCATCGTTAAGGCTTTCGAACTCATCCTTATCATCTTCGGCGCCGATGAACGAAGATGTGGGAGATCGAGCACCATTGTGCTCGATTGAAACCTTATGGCCGTTGGATGGAGCACTCACCGGCGTAGCGATTGATCCGGTATACCCGTTCTCAACGTACTGGACAGCGTCTGAGAGAGCATGCGATGCAATCTCGTCCCAATCGAGAGAAAGCCGAGGTGTATCACTCCCATTCGCTCCCGAATGCCTTCCCACACTGTTGAACGCCGATAATTTCGCACACTCTTGACGATCATCTTCTTCTTCATCATCCGAGCTAAATGGAGCATAGCTTGCCCAGAAACCTGGGGGAGATTGTGCACCACTAGCAACGGGGGAGCGGCCAAAGGATGAAGATTCCCGAAGTGATGGAGGATCAATTGACACGCGCAAGTTCCGGAACGCTGCTCGTGGTGAGGACGGTATAGCAATAGGTGCAGTTCCTTGATCTTCTTCTGCAGCAATCGGCTCGCTTGCCTTGATGACCGGCGTGATAGCTGATTGCAAGTGGGCGTGATGAAATAGTGCATCGTTCAGCTTGCGCAGCTTAACAACGTGCAGCTGCTGAAATGCCTCAACGCACAGTTGCTCTAATGGGGAAGGCGCGTCCAGATCTTCGCGACACATGATACGAGCAATCTCGAACAGTACAAGGTCTGCGCGTACTCCCTTCTGCAGCACCATACTTGCGATGATCATATTGCGCCGGCATGCCCGTCGCAGCGGGATTCTTTTCGCTAGCCGATCTGAGTCTTTTTGGGCAGATAATGACAATACATATGCTCGGTCCTCTGCGCTCAGGGGTTTTTGAAGCTGCGGCCAGTTGTACCAGCACCAGTCGCACCAACCGATCTCCAGAAACTGCGGTAAGCAGTATCCGTGGTCAATCGGGATTAGTTCGTACTCTGCGTGACCCGTGGTTGGCGACCGACGCTTGCGCACAAGAATATTCGCATCGTTGCGATCGGTGTTCAGAAGCCGCATGTCCAGAAGCACAATTTTGTGGACTTGATGGGTCGAGAACTGGTTTGGTGCCAGGTCACTCACCACGTCATCGTGTCGTACAAATTCCTGCAGTGACCCTACCTTGAAATGCAAGGCGCCCGCGCTGCCCGCGTAGTTGAATACAGGATGCCGCGATTCCACCAGAGATGTAGCTGGGACACCGGCAAAATGGTCCTATCGTCCGCGAAAGCAGAAACAAAAAGTTAATATTTGCATAGGCTGCAGTGGTAAGATCTAGCACATAGTCTTTGGGCACAAAAAAAATGTTTCGCATCAAACTCAGTTGTGGTGATACCTTGTCCAGTATATACGCGGCAAGCTCACGTTCGCAAGCTTCTCCAGACAGAATACCCCGACGAAGTCCGCTCTGTTAGGGAAGTTCACCACAGTAATGATATTATATCACCCCATATCACGGCTAGAGATCAATGCACCAGCAGATTTTTCAGTCGGATCTGAACTGCAACGCACCTGACCCAATTGCCCCACCAGTCCGCGCGGATTATTAGGCCCGAAGGGTTCTTCGTCTTGGGGCTTAAAACAGCCCACATTGCGGCGAGATGGATCCTTAAAGAAATAGGTACCACCGGTACCGTCCATCGCTAACACTGGTGCAAGGCCCAACGCGAGACCTTGTAGCGCCTTCGCAAATCGATTTCATACACAAATCGCGCATACATCAGAACTGTGAGCTAGAAACAAAGGCCATGAAGCGCAACCCGGAAGTACCTGATGCGTGATCTTCATTAGAGCGACTGGCAGCAGCTCCGCGCCGTATGGGTGGATATTCACGACGGGCATCTGCTCCGGCCGTAAATTCTGAGCCGTCTTGCCGTTCACTCGAGAAGATGCTGTGATTTTCAACGCACCCCCCTCGCCACTATTCCTGCCGCTGCTCGCATTACTGCCACACTCCTCATCACACTCTCGTGTGTATGCCATCGCGAGGTTTTGCGGTCTCCGAGCCACGAAGTCAACCACAGCGTTGTCCTGGTAGATGCCACACTGCTGCAGATTGTGCGCGTTTTTGAGCTCTCGTCCCTGGTAGAAAAGCTTCTGCGCGTTGGACGGCACGTTGAACACGACCTGCAACTGGTCCTTGATGTCCTTGATGCTGGCCCACGGACGCAACATGAGCTTTTTGCGGCGCTCCAGCGGGTCGCGAAAGTCCTTGACGAACACCACCACCGCTCCGTGGCCGCTCTCTAGCCAGCCGCCGGGCAGTGAGCGCGACATCTTGGCCTCGTCCTTCTGCATCCCACTTAGGTGTATGTCAGCCACTGGACTCGCTGGGGTCGTCCGGCTGATATCCGAGGAGTTAAGACGGAAGGGATGCGCACACAGGAGGGAGGGCGCTCCTGAAGCGGGTGGGGAGAAGAACGGAGAGCGTCGCGGGCGGTTCAAGACACGAGGGTAGAGTGACGCAGAGCGACAGTGAACACTCTCCGAGCTGCGCGTTGGGCTTTGCGAACTAACATGACGAACCACTCGAAAGGTTTGCGCCAATGAACGATGTCGAATCCGCCCGAGGTCTTATTGGTGGAAACTTTGAGGTGGCGTGCTTTGATTGATTGAAATGAGTAAAATATGATTTGACGCTACAGACAACCCTGATCAATTTAATACCCTGGGATATAATATCCTGGTGAACTTAATCTCTTCTCGATCCACTGAATCGTTAGTCAGGCTTAATTAACTATGAAGCTTAATTAACAACCGATACACGCCTTAAGGTCAACGCTTTTCGGAGGATTTAAGACCTATATTACCGTACTGATAAGCACCTTCGGTACCTAGATGTATGCTCATATCGCCCATTGAATCGTAGCGAAAGTGCATGTATCTCGGCCTAAATTTCCTTACATATGGCTCGATGGTCATGCTTCGTGAGAAAAATAAAGTGGGGATTCTATTTATCATGCCATGAATCATGGTCATCAACTTCTTCGGCCTGTCGGGTGCGGGGAAGACGACGCTGTCGACCTATCGGAAGCACGATCGGATCGGCGACGACGAGTACGGCTGAGACGATTGTCACGAGTGAGAATGGAGGTTGTCGGCTTGGACACGGTTCCAACCGTGCCTACCCGGGCTCAACGGGCGAGCAGTTGTTTGAGGACCAGCTTTATGAAGATGAGCTCGGCGCCCGCTCGCAAGTGGCTCAATAAGGGGCTGATTTGCGGTGTCTCTGCGCCGCCTCGCTGATGTCGCGAGCTCGCTGAGCTGCCGTTGGCCACTCTCGGATCTGGCGGCCCAGCGAGCAGGAAGATGCGGAGGGCGGAGGTCGCGGGGGACAAGAGCTACTGGAGCCCGTGTGCGGTGGACCGGCGACCAGGAGGGGCGTCACGCGGAGGTCCATCGGGAATGGAAGGGTGCGTGCGCGTTCAAGGACGCACCGAACTGTCGAAGTGGTGGGTGCGCGGCCGCGGAGCCGAGTTCGCCGCCAAAGTAAGAGGTCAGTCGTGAATTAGCCAAGAGCACAGCAAGTTGAATCATTGTTTGTGTTTGACTTTGCTGATTTAGCGTGACCCCCCCCCGTTCCGTTCTTCAACGCAGACCCTTCCCATACAGCGCAAGCCGTCCCGCGTCCTGGCAAACTCGCGACACGTGGTGGAGAAGCAGGGTAGTACTTCGCTGTTGAGTGGTTTGAGTTGGAGATCAAGACAACCGAGTGTCTGATCTGGAGTTGGAGGGTTTGATCCTCGCCCAAGCCGCGTTCTGAAAAACGTTGGAGGCTACGAAGGGCGTGAAGGGAGAAAGTCTCGGAGCTTCAGAAGACGCGTGTGATCGGTACGGTCTTGAGTGAACGGGCACGCTAGGAGTGGAGTGTGGAGAACACTGAAGTGGAATTAGTGGGTTTGTGGTGGGTCCTAGACGCGGTGCTGAATTGGACTACCGGTGTGAAGTGGAGCAGTGGATTGTGCAGCCGAGATGACTGTGACAGGAGAAGTAGGTGAAAGTGGGGAAAATGGTGATGTCGGACGTCGTGGAGACGGACGAGGTTTTGGTGCAGAACGGGCCGTGGAGGTACGGTCTGAGGTGGAGCGTCTGGAGTCAGGCGAGCAACGGCGTACGGCCCCGAGACGAGCGAATCAAAGGAGTACGGCCGGTGAAGAAGGGCAGCGTTCACCATCGACGGGTGGAGTTGCGAGAGGTCCTGGCGGGACGGAAGTGTCGGCGAGGTCGTCAACGTCCGCTGGGCGTGGTACTCTGCATGATGAGATCATGGAGGATCTCTGGGCTGATGAAGAAGAGGACGAGTACAAGGATGCAGAGGAAGAGAGTCCGGCTAGGGGCAAGCCCGCCGCCAGCTCGAAGGAGCCCGAAGTCAAGAAGGAGGTTGGCTGGACTGCGGATGCTTCGCGAGGCGTTCGTGGTTATCCGTTCGGAATCGGAAAGCTAGAGACGGGACGGTTTCAGCCGAGTGGCTGCGACCGAACGGATGTTCGACGCTGTGTACGGACGGAGCTATGCCGGCGGACCAGCCGCGGCTTTTACACCGTCGAAGAAGATGTCGCGCCGAGAAGGGGTCCGAGCGGGTTCATTCCGCACTACACTGGGTCTGAGAGTCGGCGAGAGGACCGCCCGGCTTTTGGATGGAATTGGGGTGCCCAACGAGATGTTGGAAGTCAAGGAGGCTACGGGTATCCGCGTAGAGACTACGGTCTTCCGCAGGGAGGCTACGATTATCCTCCTGAAGGGTACGATTCGGCTCGACGAAGAAAAGGCTCCGGTGCCGAAAGTCAACGAATCTTACCGGTATTCGGAACTCAGCGAGGATCCGTCTAGAGTTCCGCTGCCTAAGACTCTCGAGACCAAGCGAGGAATCTTCCGCCGCACAGAGACTACGCCGTATTTCGACGACTCTCATATGCAGACTCCGAGAGAGGTTGGAGCTCAGCGAGCCCAGCGAGCCCAGCGTAACGAGATGTCACTCATGGAAGCAGCTGGAGAGGAAGACTTCAGCGAGGAGGATGACTACGCCGATCTGCGAGAATTCGATGAGTCGCCCCACAGCCACATACGCCAGCTCAGCTTCGACGGAGCAGAGAGTGAGCGAGGCCAAGTGCTCGAGATCCGAACGCATACCCCGCTCGAGAAGATCGCCACCTTCGACGGAAGACGCTATCGGTCAGATGACGCATTGCAATGGATCAAACGCTTCATTTACGAGATGAAAGGAACGTGCAAGCCACAAGACGAGTGGTGCGAGCCATTCTCGCTGAGTCTGGGTAAGGCAGCCAAGGGGTGGTTCAGACAACTCCCGAGGAAGACTCAACGGCAGTGGAATTTGCTCAGCGAGGCGTTCCCCGACTATTACTGCTCGCAGTTCGATCAGTCAGCCCGATCTCGCTACTACTCAACGAGACGCCGAGAGACCGAGCACGTGTGTGACTTCCTGCTGAGATTGAACGGCTACGCTCGGACGGCGAAGATCCAATATGAGAAGGGAGGCGCAGATGCCGCTGACCATGTGGATCACTTCCTACTGCACTGTGGGGACGATGAAGTAATGGACCTCATCTACCCGCAGCGGCTCAGCGATATTCACCGAGTCGAGAAGATCATCAACCGTCGGCTGCTCGGCGAGAAACGCAGGAAACAGCGCGACAGCTTGAGCACCAACCGTGGCCGAGAGTCTCGTCAAGGAGGAGAGCTGAACCGGAAGAGTGAGTATCAACGGGACAGTCGCCGAGATGACCGCAGAGAAGATCGACGTGACCGACGTGGTGAGAGTCGAAGCCGGCGAGAAGGTGACCGCGATCGTCGGGTCACGCTGGCTGATGCGTCAATAGACGACTTGAGGACAGCCCTCGATGAGCGTCGGGGAACCCAAAACACCGACTTATACGACTTATCGAGTGATGGAAGCGATCAAGATCAGCTCTATGAGTATGAGTCAGGTTCCGAGTCGGACTACATCGAAGCTGGTAACAGCTGCGATCGACCGAGGTTGTCCACTGACCGACCTGACCCGTACCGTCCACGCCATAACTTGGCGAATCGACCGGAACGACCAAACGATCGTCGGGACAGAGCCGACCGCCGAGATCGCCAGGACTCGTCCCGAGAACGCCGGCCGTACGGACCATGTGGAGCTTGCGGGGCTCCTGGACATGATGCCCATTTCTGTCGCAAACGATGCAAGTTCTGCAAGCAAGTGCACGACGTCGGCCGGTGCGAGCTATTTCTTCGGTTCGAGAAACTCGCTAAATTCGTCAAAACATCAGTCGACAAGTCCACCGTTCCGGAGGATCTCCAAGATATCTACTCGTCGAGTCATTTAAACTAGTGGGCTCGCCTGGATTGGTTAACAACGAGCTGCCACTGTCAGCTGAGCCAGCGATAGAAGCACGCTTTGTGTTTGCTTTTGTTGGCGAAGCGGAAAGGCCCGACGAGTGGAGTGAGAGTGGAGGAGACAGTGAGCGGGAAGAAGTGGACGAAAGAGACGAATGGAGGAAGCTCGACGAGTCGAATGAAGACGGCGGACGAGTCATAATGAGTATGGATACGACTCAGCGATCGAGCGTCACCATCGGCCAAGCCAAGAGGCGGAAGCTACTCCCAGGAGAGCGGCTTGGGTGGTGGTCGTCAAAGAAGTTTGATCGCCGAGTACGGATGCGAGCTCTGGTGATGGGGGCTGTGAATGATGAGCGAACGAAGATCCTATTGGATACCAGGCTAACGTCTCCGCCATCACGGAAGCGTTCGTCCGGAAGCTGCGATTGAAGCGGCTTGTAAGCAGAGATAAGCAAATCGACGTGCAAGGTATCGCCAAATCGAAGGTGGTGACCACCTCTCGCGCAATTGTGAAGGTGACGCTCGGATGGGAAGTCGTCTAGGAATTCGAAGTATGGATTATGCCGCATCATGCCGGTGTAGACCTGATTCTGGGCACTGACTTCATGATACCCGCGGGGATTAGGTTGGACCTGTACAATTCCACGGCCAAGTTGCCCGATGAAGTCGTCGTGCCATTAATCAGGTCGTCGAGAGATGTCGATGAAGTTAAGTATGGAGACGAAGTCGTTGGTGGGCCATCGGAATCGATCGACCTCGCTAGCTGAGACGTTGCAGTATTCAAGTTGCAACGACAGCGACCCAGCGAGTCGACACATGAACTATGGGTCCGTCAGCTCAAAGGGGTGATACCTACTGTGATGCATAACGCGAAAGGACGAGCTGGGCGAGTCCTGCTGACGAATATCTCGTCGAGGTTCACGTGGTGCCCAGCTCATTTCCCGGTGGTTATGTGGGTGCCTCATGGAATACTGCCGCGAGATGACGGCTACGTGCGGGTCNAGCAACCCAGCGAGTCGACACATGAACTATGGGTCCGTCAGCTCAAAGGAGTGATACCTACTGTGATGCATAACGCGAGAGGACGAGCTGGGCGAGTCCTGCTGACGAATATCTCGTCGAGGTTCACGTGGTGCCCAGCTCGTTTTCCGGTGGTTATGTGGGTGCCTCATGGAATACTGCCGCGAGATGACGGCTATGTGCGGGTCAACTCAGCGAAGTATCGCGATTGGCAAGTCCTTGCTTACGAAGGAGCACTTGATAAACGGCTCCTCAAGAAAGAGCAGCGGCTCTACATGGAATGGCTAAGCAGACAACCGCCCGCCGTCGAACGACCGCAATATGATACCCCAACGAAGATTCAACGAA
>JAGDFM010000296.1:0-50342 GCA_019155715.1 Phytophthora pseudosyringae | reverse complement strand
TCGGCGCCAAGTGCGTCGGCGAGATCATGGTACACGCGAGCGGTGCGCAGCTGAAGGAGCTGTCCGCGTTGGTGTCGTCAGGTGCTCTGAAGGCCGTGATCGACTCGGTGTACTCGTTCGAGCAGCTGCTGCCGGCGCTGGAGAAGGTGGAGTCGAAGAGTGCACGCGGCAAGGTGGTGCTGCGTGCTGCCTATTAAGCTTTCATGTCGAATCGTGTACCGATTCGTCCTACATTTATTAGCTACCCCCACCTTGTATCGAAGTAATCAAAACAAATAAATGTATATTGTTCATCCACTTTGTGTACGTTGTTTTCTACATGTATTAGCTGCGGGCCAAGCACCACTTGTCTACAGAACGAGCGTTTTCGGTGATCATCAAGCTTTGTTGCGTGGCACGAATGCCCTATCGGTAAGGGTTCGACGCCCCAGCCACATCACGATGAGCTCAAGTCGCGGATAGAAATGAGCAGCGGCAAAGACCCGTTGAAATGGCATGCTCGCGGCAGCTGGAAGGCAGGAAGTGCCTTTGCCGACGCCACCCAGACAGGTGGCTCAGCAACTGTCGCGGACAACGAGCGCTAGCGAGCATCATCGCGTCGTTTCCCTTCACGGTGAAGGACCGGGTGGCAGTGCAGCGATCTCTCTCGTTTGGTCTGCCCGTCCATTCCGTCGCACCAAAGGACTCTCACTGCAAAAACACGCTATGTAAAAGTCAACTTCCGCCTCAGTATGTTTCCGAGCAACCGAGAGAGTGCGTGGTCGCAGATCGCTCAGCGTGCGGTGGTGATCTGCTTTAATGCGAATGTCGAGCTGTGTACTGTACAGCGCTTTGCATCCCGTGGTGGCAAACAGCGGTGCTGTTTGCCACCAGTGTATTCAAGATGAGCGTGAAGCCAGGCGTTCTGGTCGCGGTGACCAAGTGAACTGTCAATGACAGTCTGTCATTGCCCTGTCAACACTGACAGTAGACTCAACATTCTGATTCCGTGACCCGGTTGCCACACTTCGGGTTCCGCCACAACAAGCGGTGTCGGCACATGGTGCCGCCGATGCAAAACGCGAGCGCTTTGACGATCACGGGCATACAAACTCCTGCTGTACTGTTTGAGCACGGACACCAAAGACACGAGCTCCGCTTGACGACGCACTGCGTCGCACGGACCTCGTTTGACTGGCACGCCGTTGTGCAAGTCCTCCTCGCTTTGCGCTGTAGTGGCTCGTCGCTGCGTTTGCTGGTCCTGCGATCTGCTCATTCCCCATTCCGCCAAGCAACGCGCAGTCCCCATTTCCGCTTCACTGCCCGCTGTCCACTATGGTCAAGATTCTGCGATCGGCCGTTGCAGTGGCATCGCTTGCTCTGAGCATGTCTGCGATCAACGTCGTGCGGGGCGAAGAGCTCTGCTCCATCACGCCGACTTCGTACGCCACGGCCAAGACCGACTACCCGGACCTCGCGTTCGCGATCAGCGCCGTTGAAGATTACTCCATCGCTGCCTGGTACACCGACCGGTTGTCCACAACCGACAGGGCCACGATGCTAGACGACATCACTTCGAAGTGCAGCGAGAAATCTCGTATTACGATCGTGGTTTATGGCATTCCCAGTAAGGATTGCGACGCTGGTCTGTCCTCCGGAGGAACCGTGTCGAGCACGGCAGACTACAAGTCGTTCCTGTCGGACCTGACCACCGCCGTCGGCAACCGTAAGGTGTTGTATGTGGTCGAGCCTGATGCCGTCGGCCTCCTAGCCAAGGACGGCGGTTGTGGCTCTTCGGCTGGATACCTTGACAACCTGAAGGTTGCTGTCGCGGCGCTTTCGGCGAACGCCAACGCCGAGCTGTACGTGGATGTCGGCTACTGGACTCTCGAGTACGAGGAGCAGCGCGCCAAGGTGGCGACCGTCATGAAGGATCTGGCCAAGTCTGGCACTCTCAAGGGCATCGCCATCAACACGTCCAACTACCGGGCGACATCCCAAATTGCCGAGCTGTGTACCAACTTCCAGACGGCCATGGGAAAGACAACCATGAACTGTATCGCCGACACGTCGAGAAACTATGTGTACGTTTTGCTTCTGTGGTACGGAGCACGACTCATCTCTGACTTTGTCTCTCGTTGTGTTTGTACACAACAGCTCGCCGACGACCACGGACTGGTGCAATGTCCTCACCGCAGGCATCGGCGCGCCGCCGACCTCGGCCACCAACGTGAGCAACCTCGACTACTTCATGTGGATCAAGCCGCCTGGAGAGAGCGATGGCACGTGCAACGGCGGTCCTTCAGCAGGTGCGTTCTTCGAGTCGGGCTTCCAGAAGATGTGGGACCAGGGCTACTTCGTCAACAAGCTCGGCATGAACACGATCGCGGAGGGCGGCACCGACACCGCATCCTCGAAGGCCAAGTCGTCTCAAACGGCGGACAGCAGTGCTGCATCCCAAACTACAAACGCGTCCAAGACTTCGCAGCAGAAGACGGGTGGCAGCACTGCCGGCGAGGCTAATACTGCTTCATCCCAGCTCACCGAGAGCAGCACGTCTCAAACCACCGAGAGCAGTGCGTCTCAAAGCACCGAGGGCAGCACCGAGGGCAGCACCGAGGGCAGCGCGTCTCAAAGCACCGAGAGCAGTGCGTCTCAGAGTATCGATGCCACCACGGCCCCGACTGCGGCCACGGCCACCCCGACGGTGATAACGGAGGCTCCTACTGCTACGACGGAGGCCCCTGCTACGACTGAGGCCCCTGCTACAACTGAGGCCCCAGCATCCCAGTCGAGCAGCTGCAAGCTGAAGCGCCGCTTCCGCAAGCTTTAAGCTGAAGCTTAGTTTGTGTCGTGCATGTAGTCTGAGTACCACCACTAGTATGTTTGTACAGCACTTGCTGACTCTCCAAAAAGTGTGGACAACGTGGATAGTGATCGTTTTATAGATTGCCTCCATTGTCGTGTAGTAAATCGTCAACCTCAGACTTTTCGTAGCCAGAAAAACGAATTTCACTATCGAAGTACACGTACTTCTTCAGTCTGAGTAGACTTCGGAATAAACTACGTGTAGTTGACACATCGGACGTAAAACGCATCGTGCAACATCATCGATGCCAGTCCCGCTTCAGCAGAACTCGTCGAGCTCATCACTTCAAGTAGCGACAACACGCTTTTCGTACGTGAATCGCTTGGTCAATTCGCTTTGTCATGAACCAATTTGCTTCATCCAGCCTCCCCTTTTCCAACTGACTTCCAAACGAGTCCTGTTCCTGAGAGTTCTCAAGCTCAATCCTAGCGCGGCCCTAGCGCAAACCGATGTTTGGATCAGGGTGGATATCGCGGCAGTGAACCATGTGATCGGCCTTCAAGTCGGTGATGAAGTCTACGGGATGCTGGACGTCACGCGTGTGCTGAGTGTATGGATATTGACGCCAAATTTCTCTCACCCAAGCCAACCAACCTTTCAACAAGGCTACTGGCGTGCCTACTGTCTCGAGAAACGACTTGCTGCGTGGGAATTAAGACACGCTCCGGATTTGAGGAGTGAAAGCTCAAGTAAGGGCACCAAGTGGCAAAAGTAATTGTGAATCAATTTGCCTGATTACAAGCCGATGATCTTCAATCAAAACTTTGCGTTGTGTACGGTATCCGAATGCACGGTGCATTCATAATGCATTATGCACCACGACCCAAACCAGACGCGTGGCTGCAGTTGCTCTAGCAACAGTATCAGTAAGCTTAGCCTGGGCGGACAAGTTCAAAGCAACTGACAGTGCAGTTGCCGCGAAAGGAGTTTTAGTTTTTCTGCGTGGCAGCAAAGGGCAGGCTTTCGTGTCTGCTCGAGGCATCAGGTGTTTGCTCGCTTGATTCAGCAGTTGGGCTCCGAACAGGAGGCACCTGTCGTGCCTCGATACAACCATACATGTACTTGTGCTCAGTCGTCTTATCCCGCCGCCGTATGGCTCAGTGTAGGGTTTTTCTGAGTTGCATTGGAAGCATACGCCACTGACTGGCGCATTTTGCGGTGTGGCGTACAACTCGGTAGAGAGTTGCTACCATAATTGCTCAGCTCATGCCGGCAACCTCCGCTGTCTCGACCACAACGAGATCGGCCATTCAGCAATTTGCCTGGCGCCTGCAACTACAAACTACAACTCGTATTGGAGTTTCAACTCCAACCTGCAGAAGATGGTGTTCGGTTCCTCGTTCTCGCGCTTGGCCGTTGCTACTACCGCGCTGGCACTAGCGATGTCATTAAGCCTCGTTCACGCCGACGAGTTGTGCTCCATTGCACCGAGCTCGTACACCCAAGCCAAAAGTGACCACCCGGAGTTGTCAAAGGCCCTGGAAGCACTCGAGCAGCACGCAATTGCGTCGTGGTTCACGGACCGCATGACCTCTGACGAACGCTCAACCATGATTTCCAGTATGCTAAGCCAGTGTTCAGAGGATACGCGGCTCAGCATTGTCGTGTATGGAATCCCAAACAAGGACTGTGATGCTGGGTTGTCGTCGGGAGGAAGCGTGACGAGCACTGACGACTACAAGGCCTTCTTGAAGGAACTCACGGACGCCGTCGGCGACCGCAAGGTGCTCTACGTCGTGGAGCCGGATGCCGTTGGTCTTCTCGCCAAAGACAACAGTTGCGGTTCGTCAGCCGGGTACCTGGACAACCTCAAGGTGGCGGTCGAAGCGCTGTCTGCGAACGCCAACGCCGAGCTGTACGTCGACGTTGGCTACTGGATGCTCGCCGACTCGACAAACGCAGCCAAGATTGCTCCGATCATGCAAGAGCTGAGTACTTGTGGAAAAGTCAAGGGCGTGACCATTAACACGTCCAATTACCGCTCTAACGACGAGTGTGCCACGTACTGCACCAACTTCCAGACCGCTATGGGCAAAAGCGATATGTCCTGTGCAGTGGACACCAGCAGGAACTTCAATGGATCTCCTACGAGTGACTGGTGCAACGTCCCCGCTGCTGGTATCGGCAAGCCCCCCACGTCGGAGACTGGCATCTCGAACCTGGACTACTTCATGTGGATCAAGCCACCCGGCGAGAGCGACGGCGAGTGCGCGTCTGGCGGGACAGCTGCCGGCTCCTTCTACGCCGATGGCTTCACCAAGCTTTGGGACCTCGGTTACTTTGTGAGCGAAGGAGGCATGAAGACGATCGCTGATGGTACGGGCGACGCGACGCAGCAAAGCAGCCAGACTGGCAGCCAGACAGCGGCGGGCAGCAGTGTGAATCAAACTTCCACCAATGTCGACAGCTCCACCGCGGGCACGGTTGCTCCTGTGGACAAAGGTTCGTTGCAGCAGGCAACGCCGACATCTGCTCCGGCTGGCACCGGCGCCAGTCAGAACTCTGCGAGCACTCCCGCTTCGACCCCAGCGCCGACGGGAGCTCCTCCGTCCGTAGCGCCGTCCACTCCAACAAGCAACCCCGCCGTTGACGGTACGAAGTGCAAGGCAAAGCTCCGTAGTCGTAAGTTGTAAGGCGGGCTAGCAGTCTTCTTGAACGTAGTGGTGTAGTGTAAAGTGACCGTGCTTGAGAGCACGAAATCACGCCGGTAAGCTTAACATTGTGAATAGTGACGCACCGTCTTCCCTGTAATGAGCGAGCTCAACTGCGTCGACCTATCAGTTAGGTGCATGACTTGGGAGCTGTAAAAGCTGAGCATTCGATGGCAGTGTCATCATGGCACTCGGCCTGCCACTCATGCGCGGGATACTCTGAACGTACGTGTGGAAGTGTGCAATCCGATCTGCTGTCGCGTCGTTGAGTCAAGTGGACAGTCGTTGAAGCGCTGTCACCGAAACGTGGATGCGATCTTGGGCGTCATGCCAGACGCGACCCCCGTCTCAATACCTGCGCAGTTTCACCACCTCGCCGCACGCAACGCAGCGCCCCCCGGCGCCGCGTCGCCGGAGCGAAGCACCCCGCTGGGTTTCGATAGCATCGGAGTCGGGGCCGGAAAGCGCAGCATAGCGCGCTTCATATCGCCAGCACTTGCAGGCACCTCAGCGCCATCTGTCTCGGCACGTGGCGCTGAAAGCGACCGTCCCACTTGGCGCGTCAAGTGGGACTGGGCGCTGTTTCGCCGAGCACGATCGCCTGCATCTTCGTTGGTTGGTGCCCGCTGGTCAGGTCTGCTCATTCGGACAGCGCTCACCGGATGGCACTGGCACTGGCGCCAAAGCGCATCAGAGACGATAGCTGCAGAGCCATCGCCGCTGAGAGCAGAGGAAGGCGCCTGGCCGCCTCGCCCCGATCATGCCGCTCGTGCGCACTGCAGTCGTCCATTCTGCAATTTGCCTCCAGCGACTCCATTAGCCGCCTACTCCAGGGGAAGCTTTCGCGTTAACCTGCGTCGCCAAGATGGTCAAAATCCTCCGCACGCCGCTCGCAATGGCTGCGCTGGCCTGGTCCTGCTACCATGGCGCAGCCTCCGCCGAAGACCTGTGCTCCATCACGCCGTCGTCGTACTCGGGGGCCAAAACGACCTACCCGCAGCTCGCAACCGCGCTGGAGACAATGGGGCAGTACTCCATCGCGGCTTGGTACACGGATAGACTGTCCGACGCGGACAGATCGACCATGCTGTCCAGTCTAACGAGCGAGTGCTCCGAGGACTCGCGAATGACAATTTCTGTCTACGGCCTCCCGTCCAAGGACTGCAACGCTGGGCTCTCGTCTTCCGGCACGGTGCAGAGCACCAGCGACTACCAGTCGTTCCTCTCGGAGCTGACTACTGCCGTGGGCGACCGCAAGGTGCTCTACATTGTGGAGCCTGATGCAGTGGGTCTCCTCGCCAACGGTGGCTGCGGTGAGTCGGCCGGCTACCTTGACAACCTCAAGGTCGCTGTGGCTGCTCTGTCCGCGAACGCGAACGCTGAGCTGTACGTGGACGTCGGCTACTGGCTGCTCGCTGACTCGACCAACGCGGCCGAGGTGGCCACGATCATCAACGAGCTGAGCGCCTCGGGCACTCTCAAGGGTGTCACTATCAACACGTCCAACTACCGCTCCAACGATGAATGCACCACGTACTGCGACAACTTCCAAACGGCAATGGGGTCGAGCACTATGACGTGTATCATCGATACCAGCAGAAACTACAACGGTTCGCCTACGAGTGACTGGTGCAATGTCAAGGCCGCCGGCATCGGCAAGCCGCCTACATCGGAGACGGGCATCTCCAACATTGACTACTTCATGTGGATCAAGCCGCCTGGAGAGAGCGACGGCATCTGCACTGACTCCTCGTACTCGGACAAATCGCTGACCGGCGTGACGGCCGGTACGTTTTACGAGGAGGGCTTCCAGGCGCTCTGGGACCAAGGCTACTTCGTCAGCGAGCAGGGTATGGCCACGATCGCTGGCAGCAGCAACAGCACGAGCCAGACGGGCAGTCAGACCGGCACTACCAGCCAGACCAGCAGCCAATCCGGCACCCAAACGAGCAGTCAAACAAGTGCCCAGACAACGACGGGCAGCAGCGTGGCCCAGACTTCCTCGGTCGGCCAGGACTACGACAGCTCCACCCAGTCTGCCGCCGGAACGGTTGCTCCAGCAGACACCGGCTCGTCTCAAAGCACCACGACTGCTCCAGCTACCACGACCTCGACGCCTAGTGCTACAACCTCGACGCCTGTTGTCACTACGGCGACTCCGACTGCTACAACCTCGACGCCTGTTGTCACTACGGCGACTCTGACTGCAACCAGCTCGAACACTTCGCAGACCAGTGCCGCGTGCAAGGCGAAGAAGCGTCTGCGCAAGCTGTAGAGGGACATTTCGTGTGCGATGTGTGGTGTGCTGTCTGCAGTAACGTGGGCTCGTCTCTCTAGCTGTTCCCGTCGCTCCCGTTCGTTGTTTAAGTCGGTAGTCAAGATTCCTCTGGTAAAACACAACATCTAGATCCATTGGGATACCGCTGCGTTGGAGCTTCTAGTCCTCATCTTGGTGAGCTGCGTGTTTCAGGCCGACGTACAAAAGCGAGAAGGCCGTCAAAGAAAATGCCAACGCCAGCGAGGGAAGATCGACTCTTCCTATTATAGCGACTCGACACCACATCTGACCTCTCTGAAGTTCAGGAGTAAAGTTACGACCATCTGCATTTGAGGTATGGTGCGACTCGTGTGGTGTGAGTGCGGTGAAAGTTCATCGCGAGAAACGGTCGCTAGAATCCGATGCGTCCAGTTGCACGTCCCGCTTTCAAGTGAACGGCGAGGACTTTGTGGCGCGCCGACCTCGACAGGCAGCAGCAAGACAAAACATTCGAGGATCCGTCAAGTCTCACCGAACTGGAGCTGTGCCTCAGACAACTATTCGCGTTTCGGCGAACTATCGCCTTGTTCTGCTCAAGCAGCTGGGGGCTCGAACAACGAAAGCCTCAACTCAACTCGCGTGGCCCTCACTGCTTGGATCAGCGAAGGTTGCAGCGCATCCGGTCGAGCTTCGTCCGGTCCGGACAACCAAGAGCAGTACTTGACACTTTCCCCCAAAAAAACGACCACTTAGGTTGAGAGCCACCAGCGACGGGTGCTCGGACAGCACACTCGGTGCAAAGCTGCTTCGCGCATCGTCTTGATAGCTGTGCCATGACTGGCGACCTCAACACAGCAAAGTGTCATTCTGCTATTTGCCAAGCACCGCACAACACGTCCCCCAAGCTGCGCGTGAAGCTGCACAAAGATGATCAGCACCATCCTGCATTCGCGCCTAGTGGTCGCCGCCATGTCCTGTATGGCGCTCGCTTTGTCGTCTTCGATCGGCCTCGCCAGCGCCGAGGACCTCTGCTCCATCACGCCGCACTCGTACGCGGGGGCCAAGTCGGACCACCCCGAGCTCACGACTGCCATTGAAGCGCTGGAAAACTACGCCATCGCCTCGTGGTTTACGGACCGCCAGACCACCCAAGAGCACGCGGACATGATGTCCGGGTTGCTGAGCCAGTGTTCAGAGGACACGCGGCTCAGCATTGTCGTGTATGGAATCCCAAACAAGGATTGTGCCGCTGGGTTGTCGTCGGGAGGAAGCGTGACGAGCACGGACGACTACAAGGCCTTCTTGAAGGAACTCACGGACGCCGTCGGCGACCGCAAGGTGCTCTACGTCGTGGAGCCGGATGCGTTGGGTCTCCTGACGCAGGACGGAGGATGTGGCGCGTCGGCTGGGTATCTGGATAACCTCAAGGTTGCGGTGGCAGCTTTGTCCGCCAACGCCAATGCTGAGCTCTATGTCGACATTGGCTACTGGATGCTTGCCTACGCTGACAGTGCGAGCAAGGTGGCCACCGCGATGAAGGATATCGGTAGCTCTGGCCGCGTCAAGGGCGTGGCGATCAACACGTCCAACTACCGCTCTAACGACGAGTGTGCCGGGTACTGCACCAACTTCCAGACTGCCATGGGGTCCACCGATATGAATTGTATCGTCGATACCAGTAGGAACTACAATGGCTCTCCTACGAGTGACTGGTGCAATGTCAAGACCGCCGGCATCGGCAAGCCGCCTACGTCGGAGACCGGTGTCTCGAACCTGGACTACTTCATGTGGATCAAGCCGCCTGGTGAGAGCGATGGCGAGTGCAGCACTGGTGGCACTTCGGCGGGCTCCTTCTACCTGGAGGGATTCAAGCTGCTCTGGGACCAAGGCTACTTCGTGAGCGAGCAAGGTATGCCCAAGATCGGCGACAGCTCGAGCCAGGCACCCACGACGTCATCGTCCAACTCAAACGCTGGGAGTTCAAATCAGGACACTTCAACGCCCACCACCGCTCCGGCCACAGGCAGCTCGAGCTGGAGTCAAGACCAAACTGTGGGAACTGTTGCGCCAGCCGACACGACGACATCGACTGAAGGCCCGACAAACACGCCGTCTGCCACGACATCCACACCGAACTCGGAAACGACTAGTCCTTCCACCACGGCACCCGCGACGGAGACAACGATGCCAGCCACCGCGACCCCGGCTGGAAAGACTGGAACAACCACGCAGCAAACCAACACTACGCAATCGCGCAGTGCCTGCAAGGCCAAGAAGCGTCTGCGCTCGCTGTAATTTAGTGGGATCTGTGTATCGTACTTGTTCAGTTTAACTGTAAGTATCGTCGATGCCTGCACAAACTGTTGCTAACAACAGGCAAACCGCTCCATATTTCGGAGAATAGATGTTACCAACATTTTTTTCTCGTGTCCTTACCTAAGCGGGCATTTCTCGCTTGGGATCGCGTAGTCTTGACATCGACGCCGCCAATTGAACGTCTCCGTTATTGGAGACGTGTTCGTACCCCGTGGGGGTCTTTTGAGCGAGGAACTCTAGATTCAAGCCATGTTCAGGAATTGACGGCGTTGATGGGTTTCTGGCCCAGCGTGTACCGACAGCAGAGGGTCTGAACGAACTCACGAGGCATCTAGAACAGGGGGGCCATTGTACCAATGAGCGACACGGTGTATCCGTTTGAAAAACTGCTGGATGCGTTGAAGATCCCTCAGCGACAGTTCTTGTTGATTGCTGGTCGAGAAGCGGAAAATGAAGAATGACCTCAATTTGCTGTGGCTACCGGTAGGGAATTCGCTGTCTCACATCGTTATCAGCATGCTGCGTGTACACGCAGGCGAAATACTTTCTTAACACCGGAGTGTCGTATAATAAATAGTTTACGGGTGCACTTCGCCTTGGAACTTGGTTGCTTGCCATTCAACGAGAGCTCATCAAGGGGGAATGTTGACTTCACCTCACGTCCATTATTTTCATGCTTAGCAGCTGAGAAATGACGCTCCTGCAATGCAAGCTCTAATTATCTAGAGGATGTTGGAGTCTCGCGCAAGTGCGGTCCTCTGCGGTCGGAAATTCACAATTGTCGTCGGCAGCGGGGCCAATGCCGACATCTCCGGGGTCTTAACCGCGTTCACCATCTTCTTCTGGCGCTGGCGGATGCCCACGATGGCTGCGAGAGCCACCACTGCAGCAGCCACGAGTGCAATCAAGACGATCACACCCGTTCCCATCGTGGAGCTGCTTGAGCTCTCGGTCGAAATTTGTTGGCTGTCGGCTGCCTTCGACACGGGAATCGGAGTCAAAGCTGGCGCAGGAGTCGATGCTTCTTCAGCAGTAGTTTGAGTTCCGGTCGACTGGTAGCTGGTCGGACCGGCATTTGAAGCCGTTGAAGTGGTGGTAATAGATGGCGTGTTGCCGCCCGTCTTGGACGAGTTCGTATCACTAGAAGGGGTCGACGGTGCGGTCGCGTTGTAGGTGGCAGCTTCTTGCCCTTGATCTTGGGTCTGCTGCTGTTTTTGGCTCCCTGACGAAGTCTGGGTCGTGGGCGACGAAGCAGTCCCCGCCGAACCCGCTGAGCTGCGAACCGTGCCGTCAATGGCGGGGTATCCCTTCTCGGCAACCATGACACCTTGGTTCCAGAGAGACTGGAACAACTCGTCGAAGAAGACGCCGGCGCCAGGGCCCTGCATCGAGTCCGACGTGCGGCCAACGCACGTGCCGTCACTGTCTCCAGGTGGCTTGGCCCAAATGAAGTAGTCGACATTACTGATCCCAGTCTCACTCGACGGAAGAGCCCCGATGCCAGCACTCTTGACACAGCACCATTCCTGCGACTCCGGCCCTGAACCAACACAAGTAAGTCAAGCAGAAGTGAGTCGATGTTCATGCAGCTTCACCACGGCCATCCTGAGCAGCTCCACGCACCGCCATGGTAGTTGCGAGACGTGTCAAACGCGCAATGCAGATCGGTGGAGCCAACGGCGCTTTGGAAGTTGCCGCAGAGTGTCGATAGCTTGCTCGTGGACTGGTAGTTGGAGGTGTTGAGCATGATACCCTTCACCCGTGAGCCGGCAGACATGAGCTGTTTCACAATGGTGGCCACGGCCGTGGAGGTGGCCGGATATTCGAGCGTCCAGTAGCCCACATCCAAGTAAATGTCAGCATTCTGGTTCTGGGACAGCAGACCGACGGCAGTCTGCAGGTTGGCCAAGTACCCGGCACTCTGACCGCAACCGGTAGTGTCTGCGAGCAGTCCGATGGCATCCGGCTCGAGAATGTACAGCACCTTCCTATTGCCGATGGCCGACGTGAGTGTGTTGAGGAACTTCACGTAGTCCGAGGCGGACTTGACGGTGCTGCCCACCGCTGATTCCTTGGCCGCACAGTCCTTGTTGGGCAGGCCGTAGACCACGACACTGATCCGCGAGTCTTCGGGGCAGGAGGACACGAGGTTGGCAGCCGTCTGAGCATAGTCTCCGTTCTCCGTGCGATCCGAGTACCAGGTCGCGATGCCATTTTTTTCCAGCGCCTCGATGGCGAATGCCGACGCCGGGTAGTCCGTCTTGGCCTTCGCGTAGGTCACCGGTGGCAAGGAGCACAAGGTATCGGCTTGGACAAGTCCCGTTCCACCCAACCCCAACAGGAACGAAGCCACCACGGCCCAACGAAAGGAGCGCAGCATGACCTAAACCGATATGACTAACGCTACGCTGAAGGAGCAACACGTGAGGCGGTTCGGGCCGCACGAGCAGCAAATTGGCGAGTGTTGTAGAGCATCTGGTGCAACGGGCACAACGAGCACCAAGCGCAGTGGAAGAACGCTGCCACCATCGCAAAGTTCTTTCCTGACCAATCCACGGAGACCCGCCGATGACCCGCGCCCAGATGGAAGGCGCTGTGTCTGCAGCTGGCTCGCGCAGCGTGTGGCTTTCATCTCGAACCGTACAACACGACGTGCTCAAAGCGGTTGGGCCGGTGCAGCGGCCTCAAAGCATCACGCATTTTGGCTACGGACGCGGCCTCATCAATGCCACCTCGAACCTTTCGACAATGGTGGCCCACCGTTGCGTAACGCTAGCGAGCGCCATTCAGACGGTTGTTGAGCTCGCTTTTGCTGTGGCCAGCCCCGCCCAGAATTGTGCCGATGCCAAGAAGTCAGTACATAGTGCAGCATCATGCAACCATAGCACAGCGCCAATTCAACCGACTTGAAGCGAAAGAGCGAAAACTACATTCATTGGGCATGATGTCTACCTCGCTGTCCTCATCCAATGCGTCGTATACAACTCGCTGCTCGAACCGGAGAGAGGGGGAGCTACGTGAGAGGGACGCTAACCTTGTCCACTTGGGTTAGCCTAGACGAACAGACCTCATACAGAGAGAGAGAGACATACGACCCGCAAGGCATAACCGGCGCCTTACAGGATCGTGCTGCCGCCAGCAGGCGTGCGCTTGATCTCAATGTGAATGTTCTCGTTGTCGCCGGGGGTCGACAGGGAGCCGTCGTCGCGGGCCTTCTTCATGCGCGAAGCAGCGACACCGACCGCGGCCACAGCGGCCACGGTACCGATGAGGGCCAGGCCGATCGTGCTAGAGCTCGTGCCGCCGTTCGAGTCCTCGCCGGACTTCGTGGTGGCCTGCTGAGCGGTCTGCTCGATGTTGTCGCTGCCCGAGCCTGTCGTCGAGTCCTCGGTGGTCGAGGCCGAGCTCTCCACGTCGGTCGACGTCGTAGCGGCAGGGGTAGCGGCAGGAGCCTCCGTCGTAGCGGCAGGGGTAGCGGCAGGAGTCTCCGTCGTAGCGGCAGGAGTCGCCGTCGTAGCAGCAGGAGCCTCCGTCGCTTCGGAGGGGAAGTTCGGGTTGCAGTCCGAAGCGTGGGAGCCCTGCTCGGCTGTCGGCGTGGTGGCAGCCGGGGTCGCGGATGGCGCCTCAGTGCCGGTGGTAGGGACCGTCGGCGTCGTAGCAGCCGGGGTGGCGACCGGGGCCTCAGTGCCGGTGGTAGGAACCGTCGGCGTCGTAGCAGCCGGGGTGGCGACCGGGGCCTCAGTGCCGGTGGTAGGAACCGTCGGCGTCGTGACGGCCGGGGTGGCGACCGGGGTGGCGACCGGGGCCTCGGTGCCGGTGGTAGGCACCGAAGGCGTGGTGACGGCCGGGGTAGACGTAGGAGTCTCCGTTTCCGGAGCCGGGGTAGTTGCGGCGGGCGTCACGACCGGAGCCGTCGTCGCCGGCACGGTGGTGGTGGGCGTCGGCGTGGTCACAACGGGCGCCTTGGTCGGCGTGGTGTACGAGTCGTCCTGGTTGCCGCCGGCGGTCGGCGTGACGGAGCCGCCCTGCTGCAGGGCCAGCGCATCGTTGGCGAGTACGGCCACCAGCACGGCCGTGCAGACAGCGATTTTGCGGAACATCTTTGCTGTCGAGGTCTTTTTCGAGTCTGCCGACGGAGGCTCCGTCGGCTCCCCCGCCCGCCCGCAGTAGGAGCGAGCAGAGCCGATCAGGTGGCCTCGGTAAAAGTGCGATGGACCTTCTTCGATTGGCTCAACGCCACGACGGTCGCCGTTCGTAATTGACATGTGGAGGAGATCCGGCTCGCGTGCTCACATCCCGAGCTCTGCACGCTGGCGGCACCAGCGTGGCACCAGTCTGCCCGTGTCTTTATTCCTAGAGCCGAAGCCAAGCCATGCTTCAACGCGTGGTACATGTATGAGACGCTTGCTTGCGTAGAGAAGAACTGGCTGAATTGCTGTCCCGCGAGGTTGGCGACAGCCCCATGTGGTGCGTCCACCTCTGCGTTACGAAAGCAGTCGCTGCGCTAGACGCGATATTACCATGTAGTAGCTGCAGCGGAGACCTGCGAGCCCACAGCCTCGGACGCTGGTGCTATAATACCGGCGTCTTGGCCAGCACGGCACCGTGCCGGGCACGAGCTCTCTGCGCGGTCGTCCGGCGATTTTTTAACACCTCGGCTTCGGACTGCGTAGCACGTGTACATGTACAGCGAAGGCAAAGTTATCGTCTCCAGCGGTCCTGAACCCATCTTTCGCCCCAACGAGCTCACAAACAAATCAATGGCGAAACCGGGCCGTGCATCGCCTTCCACCGAGAAGTACATGTATGCTCTCGTGAGCCTTACTTGTACCTCGGTGCGCTACTGCTGAAACTTATCCAGTCTGCGTGACGCGACAAGTCTCTACGAGCACCATTAGCACACACTTACACGTGAAGGCACGTGCGCCACGCGCATGTCGTGACAAGTGAAGACGAGTGGAGGTGCTACATGTACCAGTATGTAGACGGGGCGCGAGCCGTGTGGCGCGCCACTGCGCTTCAAGTCATTTGAACGGTCGTTGCGCTGGACGACGCCGCTGGAGTGCACAGGGGCAGAAGCTCCCTCCATCCTAGCAGCAGCGTTAGGCATCCGATCGAATAAGTCAGGCCAGGACCGCTGTGTTTGCCCGGCTGCCAAACAGGAAACAAGCTACGCATCAATTTGCCAGTACTCAGAGGATACAGGTGACAGGTTCATTCATTGTAGATAAAATATTGTCCGCAAGCCGAGCTTGGCGTTGGCCAGCAGCTCTTGACTTGGCTCAATTGCCATTCGTGTCAGCTGAGCGCTCACCATTGACGACCGATCAACGAGAGGGCAGTCAATGCAGTTAGAACCCAGGTACATGTAGCTGGAGATGTGGACCACTGCGCGACACTCCCTGAAGTCTCGTCGTTCGGGTCGTAAATGGTGGCCATTTGTTGAGCGTTCACGAAGTAGCCCTGGTTCCAGAGCTTGATGAAGTGGTCGTTGAAGAATTCGCCAGCGGGCGGGCCGCGCATGGCGTCCGCCGACTGGTCCACGCAAGTCCCATCGCTGTCTCCAGGGGGCTTGACGTACAGCCAGTAGTCGATGTTGCCTAAGTCTGTGGCATTCGTGGGGGGAGCGCCAATTCCTGCTTTCCTCTTATTGCACCACTCCGAGCTGGAGGCATCGGCGAATGCTTGAAAATTGCGCGAGCTGTCGATCACACAATGCATGTCCGTTGACCCCACTGCCGTCTGGAAGTTCGTACAGAGCTCAGCGATCTGCGTGGTGGAGCGGTAGTTCGACGTATTCAACGCGATACCCTTCACTCGACCAGTTTGCGCGAGCTCCTTGACGATCTGAGCCACGATGTC
The DNA here is from genome assembly GCA_019155715.1 of Phytophthora pseudosyringae. Classification (NCBI taxonomy): domain Eukaryota; phylum Oomycota; class Peronosporomycetes; order Peronosporales; family Peronosporaceae; genus Phytophthora; species Phytophthora pseudosyringae. The sequence goes on along the minus strand of JAGDFM010000296.1, from coordinate 34,408 downwards.
TGCTGTATCCGATCGCTCCAGCGTCCAGAAGCCAACGTCCAGGTAAATTTCGGCGTTCGGGTTTTCGGACAAAAGCGAGATCGCAGTGGTCAGATTGCTCTGGTACCCGAACTCCATCGCGCAGCCCTTGTTGGCAAGCAGACCCACGGCATCCGGCTCCAATACGTAGAGGACCTTGCGGTCTCCAATCAGCGATGTCAAGTTGGAGATGAACTCTTCGTAGTCCGCGCCCGTCTTCACTGTGCTGTTGCCGTTCGAGTACCCGGCGTCGCAGTCCTTGCTGGGCAATCCGTAAACCACCACACTCAGCCTCGAGGACTCCGGGCACGACGCAACGAGGTCGGCTGCGGTCTGAGTCGCATTGCCATTGACGTCTCGGTCGGAGTACCAGGTAGCGATGCCCAAGCTCTCGAGATGGCCCAGCGCGAAGGCGGAGTCCGGGTAGGCTGCCTTAGCGTCCGCGTAGGTGACGGGAGGCAGCGAGCACAGCGTGTCGGCCGCGCGAGCTGTGCGACTCGCCCAGGTAAGCGCGCCTAGGCACAGCAGCAGCATCGACATCCTCGACGCAAACGAGCAGGGGAGGACGAGGAAGCTTCTGATGGCTGTCGACGCTTCTGCTTGGAGACTGGACTCCTTTCCCGGGTCTGTCCAATTCAGATGCAGGCGAAAGCATCGACGGCCAGGGGCTGGCGATGTGCCGACGCGTACGCTCTATGCAAAAGGTGTGTAGGTAACCTGCCAAACCGATCTTTTGCTGCTCGAAACGATGCTCAAAGCTGAACCAAGGTTCAAACCAACTCTAGAAATGCGGAATTGCACTACCAGCACCAACAAGACCAAAAGTGGCACCCGGGACGAGCTGGAAGGAGGGGTACGTACAGACCAATGGTATGGCCATAAGGATGGCCGTATGCCACGTTGGGTTCGATTCTCCTGCAAATGCTGGCGCACGCAAGTACGCGCTTCCAGCGCCAACTAAATGTACTTCACCACTTGTCCGATCGAGACTACGATCATCGGGCGGATCGTACTAGGAACAAGCCGCCTCAAGTCAAATACTCGTACGCCATGTACCATTCGCAGGCCCCAAATTCTACAACGACAACCCTAGCACTATCTCCCGAGTGCCAGCCGTAGCCAACACGTAAACGAAAGAGCTGATGGAGGAGCTGCAGCTGTGCCAACACCAACTCGCCGCTGGTTGCTGCCCCCGTCGCAAGACAGCACCACCTTAAGCAGTCAATGTGCGCAACAACAACGCCACGTTTCTTGTGGATGCCAATTGCTGTAGTCTCACGCTGCGTGACGGCTCCATGAGTACATACAAAGAACACGAAGTGTAGGTAGATGATCACCAAACGGGGTATATTGTTAAATTTTTATTAGTTATTTTTATCCATTTTGTTTTAATAAATTAACTTTAAAAAATGGACCTTTATATTTACATAATCGTGTAGTTGTTCCAACTAATAGTCATATTCGGGTATTAATTACAGCATCAGATGTTTTACATAGGTATTAGATTAGATGCTTGTCCTGGTCGTTTAAATCAAACATCAATGTTTATTAAAAGATAAGGTGTTTTTTATCGAACTATAAGCTAATAATCTTTTTATTTTTTTTCCCCGTGTACGTCGTGAAGCGCGGAGTCGTGGACGTTGACGTTGACGAAAACGTGCAAGTAGCCTGAAGTGCACTGCACCTTGCACTGCGCAGCGCTTGGCTCGGCTGGGACTTCAGCTGTAGCACTAGCAACCACGGGGAGAGCGCACCATTCAGCGCCGACATCAGCTTCGAAACCACCCTGTGGCACTAGTCCACGTGCAGCGGGGAGAACGCTCACAGCAGCGCCAAGTTGAGCATTGCCAATTTGGCGAAGCTGTACATGTTGTAACTTTAGGCACGGCGTATCACTCGCTTTTGAAACACTGATGTTGGGAGGCTGATCGGGGCGAAGTTGTACATCTCCATGACCGCGAGCGAGGTCCCTGATTCTCTTGAAAGAGCAGTTGCCTGCGCATAATATGATTGCAACTCGACTACACAGTTCCTCTCGATTGGTGCGACGCGCCGCTGAGCAACGTGAACGTGCGCATTTGCTCTCCTTCACTGCAGCACCGCATCATCACCAGTGGAATGGCTTTTTCTGTCACCACTAGAGGGAACTTTCAGATATGACCTGAAGAAAAACACTGAGCACTATTCCAAATAAGAATTGAGACGACCACTAGAGTTGGTGCCATTGCGGACACACAAACGCCCAGTCACGTGTCGAATGTAATCATACACTAAGCTATCACATGGATACCACACACACGTACTGACACAGCTTTATGTAAGAAGAGGGCGTATTGTAACCGCGGTCCGAGGACCGGTTCGGCCGCCCACTCTTGGGATCTGCACGCTCGGATGATGGCGAGGAGAGCTAAGACAGTACTACAGGGGAGCGATAAGTAATTCAATGGCACCTCCACATTATCAAGGTATACTCCTCAACTAACATTTTACACCATTGGCATTTAAGATGCGAATTCAAACCTCTTTGGACATTTTCCCTTGCCGAATATTGTATCAGATATTTGAGATATACAAATTTGTGACTGATATTTAAGAGTGCATACAGATATAGTCACGATATAATATATTATATGATATACTTATAATTGTTTTGAGGGGATAATTTTCTGCCGCCATCTATTGCTTTGTTTGGTGAAGTATCTACATCACTGTCATCGCGTTGTGCTCCATGAGATGCAGTCTTAGCTCTAAGAGCATCTCCAACGGTTCACGCTACATGGTAACGGTACAGGATACAGCGTTAATTTTTACCAGGGGTTTGTATGTTATGTCCCAGCGGTTCACGGTAGCGCTACACGGGACATTAAAAAGGGTAGAATTGTGGCGGCCGCCCGGCAAGTCGACCAGTTTTGCCCTGTGGCGGCCAAAGCCCCGGCCAAATAATGAGCTACGATGGTTAGCAGCTGAAACGCCGCGTGTTCTCCGAGCTCTTCACAGAAGCTGTTCCCTGTCGCCGCTACGTAAGCCTCCTCCCTTTGCCACCTGCAGTGTTCTGTCCCCACCTTAGCGTGCTCACCAAGTCGTGGCGAGCGCGTCGCCGAGTACAGTGTGCTCGCCAATGTCGAGTGCGTTACTGAGTTGAGCAGTGCCATCAACGCCAGCAGTCTCGCCAAGACCAGCTGCCCTGGTAACGGGAGAAGTGGTGTGTAGTCGAAGCACGGTGGGGTTTCTGGATAAGGGAAAAGAGTTTCGAAACCACATGTATGGTGAGCATTTGGAGGGTGTTCCAGATTCCGGATAAGGGCAACAGGAGTTTTGAAACCACTTCTATTCAAGCGAGCAACCCAGAACGATAGGACGGGTCGCCTTCACGAAGATTAGCTCATGCACACCGTAACGTAGATCACTTCCAAGTTTTCCGCGCTTCGCTAACCCGCCTCGCCACTCCCTCACTTTGGGCTGGTCGAAGGTCAATCATACAACTTGCCCCAAACGACCGAGTGCTATCCTTGGAAATCATAGGGCAACGTAGGTTAGGCCCCGAGGACGCGGGGCGATCTAGACAGCTCAGTAGGTCAGTCATTCTCCATTTTTTCTAGTTGCGATAAAGCAGCACGACTCTCTACCAACCTCTCCGCTCTTCCCAGTTATGCCTAGCATGAGAGTCACTGGTGGTGTTGCCTTCGTGGGACCCCCACGTGCCAACGCTTGATGGCTTCACGTACTTGACGATAACTAAGGCCCAAGGAAGCTCAGCTACCGTGGGGAAGACATCATCCAACGACAACGACGAGAGCCCTGAGTTCGACGTCAAGTGCTTCACCCTTTGCCACCGCATCGTAGGTCCAGAAGAAGAGAGGCTATGGCCTGGATCGTAAGAGAGGCTATGGCCTGGATCGTACGTGGGCCACCCCATCACGTTCGTACGTCAAACAGGCGAGTGCTGTGACCAGTGGGTGTCTGGCCTCGTCACGGGATACAGCGCGCAAGTCGGATCGGCCGTACTCCACGCGCTCTTCAACAACGGCGTACTTCGGGTTGCTCGTGCAAGTCCATAGAGCGTGATCGCGCGGTGGATCGACTCAACTACGCTCTTCATATCGTTGCTGGGGTGAACGTCACGGTATTAAATTCTCTGGAGTTGCTGGATCGACAGAACGATACAATCGTGGCATGCAGCAAGATAATGTCTGCGCTTCCTGCCAGTGTGCTGTCAACAATGCTCATTGTCGTCCCGTATGTACCAGACGAAAAGGTCGCACTCATTCGTCCAGACACCCTCAAGATAGTATATGTACATCGCAAGCACATCGTGGATTGCGAGCTTGGCAGATGGGACACCAACCCGGCGGACATTCTCAAGGACCCCCAGTTTACCCTACCACGGCCCTCTGCATTGCCTCATATAATCTTTTCAGCCATGGCCTCTCTCATGAATGGGTTTGTGTCTGTTTCCTGCGTGAGTGTGGCTAGTGCGTACCCTAGTAGTAGTGACCATGGCGACGAACGAGCCCTGGTCTAGTGCATTCCTCAACGATATCATATGCTACGGACACACTGTAGCGATGGTTTTGCACGAAGTTTTGCAAGCGAGTGGCAGCTTCAACAAAACAGCATCTTGTCCGACGCCACCAGCAGTGGGCGCGCAAATATTTGCCAGCGTCCAACCAGCAGCCCGAACGGCATCGAAATACGGATCCTCAGCTGAGACAAATAGAATCTGTAGGCAAATCTCTATGATCACCCATCGTCTCCGGTCTCGTGAATGGTGTGAGCATGTGTGCGCTGCACACGTACGCATTGCCTCCGAGTATATAGACGCCATTCCCCATTTTGCAGCATCGCACCGTGCACTGCACTCTGCTGAAAATCTTTGCTGTTGTTGCAGCTATCAGGCTGCGGTAGTCGCATCTCGTCTGAACGTATACTCCGTAACAGCGATAGTGCCCGCTATAGTAGCGATGTTACTCAACGCCTTCGGCCCCCGTTATCCGGGACGCTCTGGCCTCGCAGAGCCAACCATCAAGACAGCCAACGCAGCCGGAGAAGATTCCTCCAGTACTTAGCTGCTGCCTCGCGTGCGGTGGACGCACGTGAAAACTTCAATCGTATCTCCCTTGTCGAGTTGATGGCCCCCACCACTACCGATATAAGGATACCTTGTTGACACCCGCGATGCACCGGATGTCGTGCATCGAACCACCAGCCAGAAATCTCAGTGTGATATGTAGTACGTTAACAGCCGTGATCCAGCCCCGCCTCACCCAGGCGTGCGGGGATCAACGCCGTCGTGACTCGAGCACGACCTCCAGATGCATGAACGCAGAGACCAGGATGCGATAGAACGCTTTAAAGTGGCTCTCAGCTCTCAGCATGTTGAGCTCACGGTCCCACTTGAGTCTGGTGCGCACCCTATGCGGTACGTCGACAATAGAAGACCCACCGATATGATCTTCTCCGCTTTGTCCGTTTGCTGCATTCAAGCCCGCGCTGATTAATTAATATGCATCACATGACTTGTCTGTTGCACAGGGAGGGAGGACCTGGGCGAAGCACCTCGTCCCAAAACCCGTCTCGCTTTTGCGGGTAGCTACAGGACCTTAGTACTAATAGTTTAGTACTACAATTATGCATCGTTGGTCACGCCACAAAATACAACCAAGTATGCCTACTGCATACAAAAGACGAAGTTTTTGACAATGTTGAGCGGTTTGCAACTACCTTCCAGCGACAGTTCGACGTAATAATCAAAGTCATCAGTGCCGATGGTGGAGGAGAATTCGTAAATCACAAGTTCAGGGCGTAAGCTAGATGACACGGCATCCGACTATAGCAAACGCAGCCAGATACAACTGTCTCAAATGGTAAAGCTGAGCGATTCCATCGGACACTGGTGAATTTGGCCCGGGCAATGCTGTGGGCATCTTCACTGCCGAAACGATACTGGGGTGATGCAGTTATTTACGCCTCCTATATACGCAATCGTGTTCCCACGCGCTCAAATGCGGACTACAAGTCCCAACTTCACGTCCTTATCGGTAAGTAACCGAACCTCGGGCACATGCTTCGCTTTGGATCCAAATGCACAGTTCACGTCCCCATTAAACTAACCACAGTCTCATGAACCAGGTCTCTAGCGACGCCGAACGTCAGCTAGATCCCTGTGGAACAAGCAACACTAGCGATGCAGAAGTCGTCGCAGAAGATTTTGGACGACCAATACCTGCTGGAGTTCTGCGTCGAGTATTTGGACGTCGCCAACCCGACGAAACAGAGGAGTTCCAGCTCCCCAAGTCGTTTGTCGATGCATTCGCAGGACTAGCGTATGTGCTTCTTACGATTCGTGTGGCCGACCACGTCAAAGAGTCAAAAACACTCGGTGAAGCTATGCGCAGCAGATACTGGCAGCAATGGAAAGAGGCCATGGACAAAGAACTGGTCGATCTCCAGGCTAATGGCACATGGGAACCCGTTGACACACCCAAGAATTCGGACCTTGGGACGTCAAAATGGGTGTACAAGATCAAGTTCTCGAGCAACGGCGAACTAGAGCGCTTTAAAGTTTAGGAATTCGTTACGAAAATGGATTCGTGTGGAATGCTGCCACATCATATTTGGAGCAGCCTTCGCCAAACACTGGATGTTCCAGCTCCACCCTTCGGGTTGCCACCACGGCTTCAAATTGCAGACTGTGTCAAACAACTGCGAAAGAAAAACTTGTCACGCAACACGAGAAACGCGGTTAAGGATTTGGCGAAATAGCACCCCCATCCCGACGGATGCGAGAAAAGCATTCACCTTTGGTGCTGACGTTCATAACGACGGGTACTCACGGAATGGAAAGGGGGCGGATGCAGATTCTTTCATTCTTGGCGTTACAACGCTCAGCTTGTTGGCAAAGGTCAACCAGCTTCGAGGCGATGAACATTTTTGACTTTTCCACACTAACGCTACATTTAAGCTAAGCGATTTAGGCTACCTGGTAATATCGTGCGGCTTCACCGATCGTTCGAGAACCAACCACCTAGCTGCCATTTTGGTTGTGAGTGCTAGAACGCATCGTGAGTATGCGTTGGATTTCGGGTGCGTAGCCAAGCTGTATGAGCGCATTTATCAAACACCGCCACATATTGCTGCTATCAGGGGAGATGCAGAAGAAGCGCAGTTGAATGCTCTTCAAGGCGTGGATTCTTTCAGCGACTGCAAATACTTGACGTTTTTTATGTGCTTTGCAGCGTTTCACAAGTGGACGCGACACCTCGAGACGGAATAGGGTGTAGCGGTGTTCACGGGTATCATGAATATGCGTTACACGACTAGCTACACGGCTTATTGTGCTATCAAGGACTTTGTCATTGTAGGTAAGAGGGCAAACTCATACCTGATAGATTTCGCTAACTATCTCGAAGAGCAGTGGATAGAAATTCGATTTTGGAGATGGCAGATATTTCATTCACCCTCGAGTTATGCTACGACAAACAACCCAGGTGAAGTCTTTAATGCCACCGTCAATCGGCATGTTCAGCGTAAGTCGTCCGAGATATGCGCATTATTTCGCAGTATGATGACACTGGTAGTAGATGTCGGATGTGACGTGCCCACTCCGACAGCATTAATCGCTGCCCCTAATGATGGGCTCAAACGGACTGCGAAATGGATGCTGGAGACGAAAGCTGTCGCGGTAATTGCTACGGGTGTAGAAGTGCAAGAACTGGTGTTACATATTGTGGAGATGTGTTTGAGCAAAGCATATCCGCGCCAGACGTACTAATGGTCTTCTTGGGGATCCTGTCTTAACTGGAGTCGTCACACGTCACAGACGAAACGAGGTGGACATGACTATGGCCAACTTCAAAGCACTAGCATTAAGAATAGTGCCTGTCGGGGGGGCGCTACCTACACATCAGCAAACCCAACTACTTCTCTTGTAGCAATTACAACGCCTGCATCAGGGACTTCAGGTATGGCTGGAACTCTTTTCCTCTCCCGTTTGCCTGCAGTTTTCTCCTTCTTCAGGTTTGCTACCGCCTGGCGCTTCGATCTTGTCGCTGCCGCAGCTTCCATTCGGGCAGCCTTTGCAGCGGCAGTGTTTGCCTTGCGCGCAGCTCTCGCTGCTGCAGCATCTGCTTTCGCCTTCGCTTTTTCTTGAGTAGCAGCAGCCTTTGCCTGGACTACTTGCTCCATCTCCTCAAGTGTCAAAAGCTTACCCCCGACACATTACTGTCAATGAAGTCACCCTTGGGTCTGGGCTTGATTGCAGGTTCCAAGAGCATCTTCAGTGACAGACTAGCCACAGTAAGTGTGTCAAGGCGGAGACGACGCCTTTTCATTGCGTTTTGCACGCGCTCCGACACAACCTCCCCGTTGAAGTGGGGTCCCAGCACTGCATGATGCCGGACCAGCGTCTTTGACGTTCGCGACTCGCCTTTATCGACTGCTTTGGCGCTCCCCACCAGCATCATTTCCTGTGAGAGAGGAAAATGACGCTGTTCGTGAACACACGCTTGATATTGCTGGCAGTAAATACATTTTCAAAAGCCGCACGAGTCATGGCCGCAACGTCGTCCTTAACAGGAAGGCCACTTCCATGTAGGGGGAAGTCCTTCACTGCGGCATCGTATAGTGACTTGAAAGGCTGAAATACAGCCACATTCAGCGGTTGAAGGAAGTGAGACATGTGGGCAGGTAGTATGAATAAATGCACGTCGTGACTCTGGGCAAACGTGACTGCAGGGAGGGACACGTGTGCGAAATGACTGTCGCGAATCTGCAGCTGCGGGCGCGAAGCGGATAGTTTAGTCACAAACCATTTCAACCACTTTAAAAAGAGCTCTGTGTTAATGTTGGACGACCCCGAGACAGCAGACACGGCACCTTCCGGTGCACCAACGAGCCACTGAACCTTGCGTTGCGGCCCAGCGTAGATGAACATGGGTGGAATCCACCCCCCTGCGGCATTCACACAGCCCATCATGCCAACATTTTCGCGGTCAGTAGATCGACGTACGTTGGCTCCTCGTCCCTTGGGGCACAGAACTCTTTCCGATCCGCTCCCTTGAGCAGTCATCCCCGTTTCATCGCAATTCCAAATGCGAGATGGCTCGGCTTCCAAGCCGAGATCAAGCGAAGCTTTAACCAGGTTACCAAAGTAGTAGCGAACTGTCTGCTCGTTAGAACACTCAGCACTCTTTGCATCAAGAATTTGACCTTTAAGATAAGAGATCGTGTCATGGCGCTTGACCCACCGTTGAATCCATTTGATGCCAGGGAATCCGTCTGGCACTGGCTTCAGCGACGTCGCCAGCGCAGCCTGGCGGACTAACTCACGAAACTGGGAAGTACCGATGCACATGCCTCGTACCGAACGGCACTCAATGGCTTCTAGAAGGCCAACATCAGCATTTGCGTTGATGTAAAGAAGTTGGGGGCCGGGTCTGCACTCGATCGGAAGTAGTCCGGCGAACGCAGCCGAAGTGGCTCGCGCGTGACTTGAAAACGCTCAGAGGCTTCACGAATCGACATTCCACCATTCACTGCGTCGATGGCGAGCTCGTAGCGCTTGGGTTTGGGCAGGATCGAGAAGTTAGGGCGGTATTGCTGCAGCATGGCTGACTTGGGGACCGGTGGAGTGTTGGTGTCTTTAACTTGGAAGAATGAGAAGCTCAGAGTCGAGTGAGGGCTTCAATTGCGCGCGAAGCAGAGCACTTTCCCGCCAGTGAAAGGGGTGTTGAAACGACACGTTTCGCGCCTAGGGTAAACAACTGGATGCGGTGCTCAGTTTGTCTTATTGCCTTAGTTTTGTATGCATTGCGAAAACCACAAACATGTCCTGACCATAGTCATGTCTGGTGCGGATATCTCTCCTAGACGATCTTATAGTTTTGATCACAAAAAATGTATGTTTAGTTTTGCACTCAGCCCTTATCTGACCAGTTTTGGATTTCGGACCATCGTTTTTTCCAAAAAATATGAATACCGGTATTAGCTTATACAGTGCGCGCAGAAAAGATAGACGAAAAGTTGGTTTTGAACATAATTTCTTCCAATCGAAAGCTATAAAAACGGGCGTTTTAGCCAATAACAAGCGCATCGCTGCGGTTCGTTTGCAGTGTCGCTTGCTGCAACCCGACAACTAGGGGCCGAGAACCAGTCCAAAATCTGCCTTCAGCTCGATAAACAAAGCGCGGAAAAGATAGACGACCTAAGGGTTTTTGCATTTAAGAGCTTCGTTGAAACTAACTAGCAGCTCTAGCGTGCGCATTACTAGAAAATTCTATTTTTTATTTTCTAAAAATATTTAAATTATTAATATTATTTATTTAAAAGTTAAAATATTATTTTACTTTTGTATATTAACATTTATTAACAGAATTTAATGATATGTTTTAATGGTTTAAATTTTAATTATATATTTTAATATTATCAAATATTAAAATAATAATATTATTATCTACAATTATTTGTTTTTTAATACAACAACGATATTTCTATAAAAACTTAAACTTTGTAATTCAATTGCTAAATATAATGTAATAAAATGGTTTAAGATGCCTCAGTACTTGGTCTTGAGACCTCCGAGTCGGTAGACTTCCATGCAGCGTTTTTTCATTGACCCAACTAGGTTCGTCAGCGTCCCCGCCGGAATCGCATCCCAAGCTGCTTGATCCCCTGTACCAGCTCCTGCTTCGTCTCAAACTGCTTGCCGTTAAGGTACACAGCCCTGGCAAGTATCCCCACAGGTTTGCGATGGGATTTAAGTCCGGAGACTTAGCTGGCCACCACATGACACGCACATCTTGGTCTTCAAGATACCATTTCGCCACCTTTGCCGTGTGAATTGACGCGTTATCCTGCTGAAATTCAAACTTCAGCCCGTGATAGAGGTGCGCAAACGGGAATAGATAGTCTCCCAAGGTGTCAATGTACTTCTCTGCGTTCTGCTTGCCCTCGAGGAAGGCCAACTCGGACTTCCCTTTTGCGCTAAATGCACCCCACACAAAAAAAAACACTGCCACCACCGGACTGGCGGCTCGAATAAATCTGTTTCTCCTTGCGTAGATCACGCCAATAGTATTGGTACCATCCAAATTGAACTTCTTCTCGTCGGAGAACACCACAGCGTTCCAGTTGGGGCCGTGCTCCACGTGCTGGATCGCCCACGCCAACCTGTTGGTGATGTGATCCGGCTTGAGCACTGGGCACGGCACCCGCTTCTCATGTACCATGTGCTCTGAGTAGTGCAGCACCTCCTGCACTCTACGAATAGAAATAGGCAGCTCGAGTGTCTCTTTCAGCACCTTAGCGCTCACCCCTGTCTTCGAGGCCTCGCGCAGCTGGCGCCGTTCGGCAGCAACGGTAAGCTTTCGGGGCCTCCCAGGGCTTTTCCTCGAGCCGTACGCATTCGGATCGCCCAGAAGTCGTTGCCCGCCTTCCAGGAGCGACCGATGCGCTTCGCGATAGCATTAGGCGTTAGCTTCTCTTCGTTATACGCCAAGATCTGGCGCTTCTCAATGTCCGTCAGGGGTTTGCCTCTCCCCATCTACAAAGGACACATTTTTTAGCAGCGTTGACACAGAGACGTTTGTTAGTTTCTCCCCCTTCCCGCCCAAGCCAGTAGACGCTACGGAACACATTAGATTCGTCGCAATCAGTAGTTAGACTTATCTCGTCTATCTTTTCCGCGCTTTGTTTATCGAGCTGAAGGTAGGTTTTGGACTGGTTCTCGGCCGGGTTGCACTGCAAACGAACCGCAGCGACGCGCTTGTTATTGGCTAAAACGCCCGTTTTTATAGCTTTCGATTGGAAGGAATTATGTCCAAAACCAACTTTTCGTCTATCATTTCTGCGCACTGTATGCTTCGTAATGGACACCAGCGACCTGTACAGCGGCTTGGCGCCGCCCAAGAAGACCAGGCGCGAGCGAGAAGAGGAGACTAAGAGCAGCAAGAAGGTGGAGATGAAGGATGAAGTAGTGAAGCGGCAGCGAGTGGAGAAGAAGCCGCTAGACTTGCCGGCCACGGTGGCGAAGCTCGAGGGATACATGGTACGTCGTGCCTCAATCGCCATGCAGCAGATACTTCAATACCTCTGCTGACACCTTGACTTGGTTATGTAAATAACGTTTGCAGCTAGTGAGCAGGAAGTTTGCTAAAGCCAGCGCGTTGTTCTGCCAGTTGATGTCGGATCAGTTGACTTTCGAGTCGAGTGAACTCTTCATGAAGACATTGACGAAGGTGATCGAGGAGAAGGGGGAGATGTTGAGCGGCAAGAAGGAATTCCAGACGCTCATTGAGACCCTAGATGCAAAACGCAAGGTAGTTTTGGGTGTTGAAGGCGATGAACGCAGTGAACGAGAGCGGAAGCTGGACGCGTGGAAGTTCCTGGCTATCACGCGCGCACAGCTCTTTACGGACGAAACGTATCAATTCAGCAAGGCTGCAAAGGTGGTAAAGCTCCGATTTCAAGAAATGGTGAGCAGTAAAGAAGGTCACGATGAAGAAGAGCGAGCTCGGCGACTGCATACCGAGCTGATGCCGCTGCTGCGCACGCTGTACAGCAAACTTAACGTCGCGTGGGCTACCACAATCGTCGAAGGTGTGCTGGCTCTAGGTACGCGTCACCGCCTGGTGTTTAATGAACAGGATCGAGTAGAGATCGACTCCTGGACGAAGGGCATGAAAGACCGCCGCAGTGCACCCGCGATCACTCGATCCGCCGGCTCCGAGGCCCGCCGCAACATCGTCGCCGCCAGCGGATCTACACTCTCTGAAGCTGGTGCCAAGGTCCCAGGTCGATACAACCACCCGCTCTTCAACAAAGAGATCTAGCTTGGCTGTCCCTGCATCAGTGCAGGCGTTGCACTGCACCAAGTGTCAACCCGCGCCCAAGTTTATTCTCACACGTCGCAGGAACACTAAGTTTGTGTGTCAAACACATTGGTACCGAAAATAGGGCACCTTAAGTTGATAACCCCAATAGTAGCCCCTAGTTTTGCCAGCGAATGCCTGAGCCACACACGCCGAGCAGCTCCGACGCGCTTTCGGTACTGTAGCAGCTCTAACTAACCTTTGCCCATGTTCGCGCTCCGTGGCGGCCTGACGCGCGCTGCGTCCGGCGTAGCTGGCACTCAGCCCACTCAGCAGCTGCGCACGTTCGCCTCCGGCCAGAAGAAGCGTGTGACCTGGCGCCAGAAGGCCAAGATCGAGGAGCGCAAGCGCAACCCGCCGCCGCCGCGCCAGCAGCCCCGCCAGCGCGCCCAGCGCCAGAACTTCCTCGTATCGCCGCCAGTGGACGACGGCAAGAAGTGGCGCGTGCTGAGCGCAGGCGTGCTGGAGCGCCCGCCGGTCGTGCAGCCCGACCTCAAGGACTGGGAGATTGACTTTGAGGTCATGCAGCATGAGAAGGCTCTGCGCGAGGATCAGAGACTAGAGGAGGACTTCTGGTTCATGGAGCCCGGCACGAAGCACATCACGCCCGAGGAGGCCCCGTGGCCCAACGCTGAGGAGGACCCTGACGATATCGTGGGCGCCGGCTTCCACCTGGCCCCGCGCGAGACGGAGGACGACGCAAACAACAACCGCAAGTCGCTCAACCGTGCGCTCAAGGGCCGCGTGTTCCTGCTGGTCAAGAACGACCAGGGGGACGCCAAGTACCCGTGGTTCTTCCCTGTGGGTGAGAAGCAGGATGCCGAGAAGATGCGCGACGCTGCGCTCCGACACGTGAGCGAGACGGTGGGCGACGAGGTCGAGGCGACGCCGCTGGGTTTCGCGCCCATGGGCTACGTCAAGTACCCTCACGAGAATGACGCGGAGTACGACGGTACCAAGGTGTTCTTCTACAAGGCGCAGCACCTGGGCGGAGATGTGGAACTCAACCAGGACAAGGCTAGCGACTACCTCTGGGTGACCCGGGACGAGCTGCCCGAATACATCGAGCCAGAGATCGCCGACTACGTCCAGAAGATGGTCCCGCCGTAAGGCGAGAGTCCGTCGTCGTAGCTTAGCTCACGCTCTGCTCTGTTTCGTTTGACTCTTCGCCCTGATGGATATACCTGTAGACAGCCGTTTGAGAGGCGGGGTGGGTGCGGGCCTTGCTGAGCAAGGCGAGCGCATCGGACCCGGTTCCCCCTTGCTTCTCGCCTTAATAGACCACCAAATACAGAGCCGAATCGATTCCGAGATACCTCACACCAGCCATCCATTAGGCCGTTCGTTATTACATACTTCAAGTACATGCTACGTGATGAAGACGTAAGCAGTTGTTCGTTGTTGCAGGTTTGGCGTTACCATTGTCGACTTTCCTCGATCGAGAAGCGAAGCGCAATGCTAGAGTCGTAACGTTCCCATGTCGCGGAGGCAAGCAAGACAGACAGACGTACATCCACGACAGACTCTGGTTATATTTTTTTGTTGGCAATTTACAGACTAAGACACGAATAAGAAATAGGAGCAGGCACCACGAAACGAACTACAGGTGTGGCAACGACTTCCTCGATGAGAAAAAAATCCAAAACGGTTCCGAGGTGCTGTGTGATGTGTGTGTAGAAGAACGTCTCGCCTTTGGCGGGGGATGCTTGGAGCCTACTGCGACGGGCGCGGGCTGTTGAAGGTGGGTTCGAGCGAGCCGGTGAAGCTTTGGCGCTTGAGGGAGCTGCGACGTCTCCGGATGCTCTTGGCCTTCTGTTTTCTCTCCTGGATCTCGATGTCGAAGCTCAGCTTGGGCGCTGCGAAGCGGTTCAGGCTCACGTAGCTGTTCTCGACACTCGAGTGCAGGGACACGAGGTCAGGCGGCGTGCCAACGAAGTCGTTCAGCAGTCGACTAGCTCGAGCCGCCGGGTTTCGTTGTGCGGCCACCACCATAGCATGGAAGTATTTTGCGCGTCGCTCCAGGAGCGGGATGCTGTCGAACTGCAGGTAACTCCACACGCCGCCCTTGTCAGGTAGCGCGGGTAGTGTCGGCTCGCTGTCCTCGCCGCAGTCTGTGATGGAGAAACGGAGGCCCACGGCTGCGTCCTCGTCCTCATTGTTGTTGCTGCTTTCGTCATTGATACTGGCCATGGCCGTGACGGAAGCTAGTTTCCTGTGTGACACTGGCATGACCTTGCTGAGCGCCGCATGCAAATCCCGGAACTCGGAGTAGCGACGTCGGACCTTGTAGGCCGACAACGGCCCGTGCGCGATGGAGCGCACGATCACCTCATAGTAGACGACCCCGTCGGTGTCGCGGCTGTAGCCCGTGACGGACGCGCTGCGGTAGTTCATAAAGTTCTCTTCCTCCTCTTCCTTCAGCTGCGCACCTCCGTCCTCGGAGGCGACACCTGCTGCGTCACTGCGTGGCGAGCACGTGGCCGAGTTGAACGTCCAGCTGCGGCCGTTGTAGTGAAGCTGGTGGATCTGGTTCTCCCCTTCCGGCTCGGGCACCGACTGTGTCCGTTGGAGGTCGCTGATGCTGCCCACGCTGTCAGAACTGCGGCTGCTATTGCTGTGAACGTCGTGGATGCTACCGTGGCTGGTGCTGTGTGCTCGCTTGGCCATGGTGTTTTCCAGGGCCGTCTCCAGCAAGGAGCCGCGTCGATGCCTGTGGCCGTCCACCGCCCCGCGCGCGCGGCGCGGGTAGCCGAGTTCTTGTTGGAGCAGACTCAACGAGCTGCCGGTACCAGAGCTGAGCGCGCGGCGCGCGTGCCGGGCGCGCTGCTGGCGCTGGAGCTCGAGCTCTTCCTCCTCTGTGAAGGCATCGCACTGGTTGTTCTCGACCGTGAGCACGCTGGCCGTGGACGCCCGGCGTGGCAGCGTGGACAACGACTGCGACCGGCCCTCGCGCACGGGGCCGGCGACAGGCTCCTCCAGGTCTTTCAGGCTGGGGGCGAGTGTCGTCGGGGACGCGACGGCGACCGCGTCAACGAACTGGCCGGGCATCGAGGTCGTAGAGATTGGGCGCTGAAAGTGACGAGACGCTCCAATTGATGCCTGTGCGCAGAGGGCGGCGAGTTCGATAATGAGCAGCCGCAAGCAGAGAGAGAGAGCGTGCAAAGCCGAAAGCGGCCTGCTCGAAAAATATTGCCAAATGACAGAGAAAAAAGCTTTGAAAATGGCAGCTCGGCAACGGCTGTCGGGCGGTTTTCTTCGCCGGCACAGGCAAACTTTGCCGCAAAGCGGGCGGAAAGTGAATATTCTCACTGAGCTTTGCCTGAAAAAGCAGGAGCAAGCGCCGGCTGCTCTCTCGCGCGAGATCCGCCCGAAACCCACGCGGCGGCGCAGACGGCGAATTCCTGTGGCCACCGGCAGAGGCCACATAGTGCTGGCTGAGCGCGCTGACAGCCGTGGGCGCCCTGTCAACGCAGATTGCTGCAGCCGCTACGGTGTCTGTCGACCACAGTCGAACGACTATCCATCGACTGACCCGCTTGGTGCTCGGAGCCGACTTTTTGAGCGGAGCTGGGCTCCGGTGTCAAATGGCACCCAGCTGGCGGAGACTATGCGGCTTATCCACGCGTTTTGCGCGACGGAGAGCGTGTCAGAGCGTTCTCGAGGAGCGTCTGGCCCAGCGATGATCATGCCGGGCGGATAAGGAGACAGCGGAACATTCGATAAGCGAGCAATAGCCGCATGCGTCGAGATCGCGGTGGCGTATCATGCTGCGGCCATCTGGCGGAGCGTTTCCGCCGCACTTTTCGTTGCCCGATGCAAATTTTGGTGGCGCTTTGTCCAAAGATTGAGATCGGTCCGTTATGGCGGGGCTTTGGTAGTCGAGGCTGAAGCGGACATGGCTACAGATCACGGCCCGTTACTGGTGTTTCGACGCGAAAGGGCGCGGGGTGTCTGCCCGGCTTGTTTGTTCACAAGCATGCTCCGTTTGACGTACCACTCTGCGTGGCCGTCGATCGGCTAGTAGGCACGTAGCGGCGCTACGTGCCTACTAGCGCGACCTAGCGCCATCAATTGAAGAAAGGGCTGTGCCGCGCTGCGGTCGGTCGGTTGGCGCAGCTGAGGGCGGCAACCAGTCGTAAGAACTCCTGGTATGCGAAAGGAGAGCTGCATCCGGCGGCCACCATGATATCGGATCCCGTCCCGAAGCATCGTGTGTCTCCGACTTTGCAGCGGAGCAGCAGGAGCCCCGCTCTTGTCAATAACCATGTTGCACCCTGCCTGCAGGGGTCTGATCTGATTTGATTCTCTTTCAAACGCGATAACGTGTTGTTGATGTTTACCACATAATACTGCGGGGGACACGAAACTTCAACTGCTTCAACTTGCACGACATAATCTTTGTATCGACGGCCGAAAGAAAGCTTGGCGCGCAAGTTCACACAGGAGGGCTTTCTACTTGATGTAGATCGTAGATCCCGGTCGTTGAACGCATCACCACTAATTTGAAAGGATAGTCAACAAGACGATGGTCACCACGGTGGCCATACAAGTAGTAGATAGTAGCCGACATGACCCCGCAGCTTGCAGTCTCCAATCAGGGACGTCAAGTTGGTGGGGAACTCTTCGTATTCCGCGACCGTCTCCACCGTACTATTACCGTTCGAGGACCCGGCGTCGCAGTCCTTGCTGGGCAATCCGTAGACCATCACACTCATCCTCGAGGACTCTGGGCACGAGGCAACGAGGTCGGCAGCGGTCTAAGTCGCATTACCATTGAACTCTCGGTTGGAGTACTCGGTAACAATGCCCAATCTCTCGATATGACCCAGCGCGAAGACAATGTCTGGGTTGGCCGCGTTCGCATCCGCGTAGGTGACGTGAAGCAGCGAGCACGGCGTGTCGGCCGCATGGTTGCACGACTCGCCCAGCCAGGTAAGCGCGGCTAGGCACAGCAGCAGCATCGACATCCTTGACGCAAACGAGGGAGGGCTTGGAGACTGGACTCCTTTCCGGGATGGAGGTGATGATGGCGCATACAAGGTTGGTCAGGGCCGGCGAACGCTCTATCTATCAAACACGTTATGAAAACTGTGTGAAGGTAGCCCAGCCGATCATTTTGCTCGAAACGATGACCAAAGCTTGTGGACACCCCACATCGGCATTGTTGATCTGTTGAACTATTGCATCGTAACGACCGAGGCATCGGCTCGCCGACAGGGTTTGGTAGCTGAACTCGGCATAGTAATAATCTCTACTAAATATGATATTATTACTTATTACCTACTACTGTTAACCCTGTCCTAATTAGTCCCTGTCCTGTCTAATAACTTGTGGTACTTAATCGTCAGTCGATCCACCAACTTGGTAGTCAGGCTTTACTATGGAGCCTAATTAATACTCGTCAAACCTCGAACTTAATACGCCGCTGAGCAATTATCAACGGTGTTATACTACCGAGAAAAAGCCTCGGATAGAGGTTTGTGTGAGTGCCGACTCTCGTTCTACTCGTAGCTGTTCACGTGCATGTTGCTGAGCCCCTCCATAGCCTTCAAATCAACATCAGGATGCTCAAATAGCATGAAGATCACGGACCGTATTGCGTTTACTCTATCCGTTGTCGTGAGTGCGTCCAGAGGATTGATGGTGGCTTCTTCCTCGTCGGTTTCGTCGTCACTAGCATATTGAGCGGATCCAACAAGCGCAGCATCACACACGTCACTCAGCAGGTCCTCCGCCGAATCTCGGTATTTTCCTCTGCCGGGTTGCACACAAACTCGTCAATCTTCATGGGGTTTCGGATGCGAAGCAGGCTCATCTGAGTTGCCAGCGTCGTGTTCAGCATCTCGTCTCCCTCAAGTTGAGAGCGACGCGATGATGAACGACCATTGACTAGTCCCGTGTGTCGAAAACAGTTGAGTACTACACGTGGTGGCACCTCACGCCAGCACGCCTTCAGCCATCACATTGCGGTTAGTTGATCCACTGCGTAAATGTCAGGCGTAGCACCATCCTCCTCCACGTCAAGAGCATGCTGAAGCTGACGGCAGCGATATCGACGCTTGAATGCGGAGATGATGCCTGCATCAAGCGGCTGAAGGCGGGCGGTGGTGTTTGGTGGCAAAAAGAGAACCGTCACAGCTCGGAGTGCCATAGTGCCCACTGTATGTGAAGATGCATTATCAAGGAGTAGAACAATCTTCCGTCGCTGCTGGTCCATGTCCACGTTCAGCTCGTGCAGCCACTCTTTAAAGAGCACACTTGTCACCCATGCTTTCTTGTTGCTACGGTAGTAGAACCCGAGGTCAGCTCCACTTTTTTTCTTGAAGCAACGCGACTTCATTGCGTGGCCGATGATGAACGGCTAACGCATGTCACTGCCGTCCGCATTACACGTCAACGCAACAGTAACACGACCTTGCTCTTCTTGGAGCCTTGGATCTGGCGGCTGGCAATAGTTTTGTCGGGAGCTAGCTTGTAGAAAAAGCCCGTCTCATCCATGTTATAGATATCGGCAAGCCGATAGCCTTGAAGGTGGCTCCGCAGGTCAGCCCTCTGCATAGGCAACGCTGCCTCGTCGACAGCACCCCCCTCACCATGCATCTTGAGGCTATTGAAGCCATGTCGCGCTTGGAATGCCTGCAACCAGCCATTAGAAAACCGCAAACACAGGTCTTTCGGTGTGTCCAGAAGCTCCTCGAGCTGCCGAGCCTTCACCTTAAGGAGATCCCCGCTTAAACTGATTCGCTTTGCCTGGCATTGATGCCATTCGCAATAACGCAGCAGAACCAGCAATGCCTCGCCAGCCAAAGCACGTCGGAAACCTGACATTCCAGCAGAAGAAGAAGGTCTGCGAGTGGAGAGCAGCTCACCCCCACATCTCCCAACGTAAGCTGGCGCTGAAGGCACAGTGGGAGCTCGCTTTGCCCAAGTCACCGACGCAAGGCACAATATGTAACATCCTGAAAAGGAAGGAGACGTTCCTGCGGGCGACAGATGCCCAGCTCCAGCGCAGACGCACTGCTACTCTGGCGCATCCAGCTGTCGATGACGCCCTCGCCAAGGAGACGCCGTTGCGTTCCCGCTTCGATGCAAAATGAATGGTGTGCATTGGTTTCCTCTGCTTGCTAATCAAACTGTTGCACTTAATCAAAACGCTGTCCACGGGTAGTAATTATTAATTAGGACAGGGTTAACAGTACTAGTATTAGAAACTCCCAGTGATGGAAATACTGCACCTTTTGAAAAGGATTGCGCATAGCTCCGCCTCGTTGTTTTTCGCGGTTATAAGATATGCAAGGGGTTCCCTGTTCGAAGCTCCCTGCACGGGCATATGAGGGTAGTAAGGGTGTGTAAGACGGAATGGCAACTCACAAAACGCGGCTGCAGGCGTACTTGCTCCGCCAGATCAGTCCAGGCGCCAGGCCCAGGTCATGGGATGTAGGTGGCGATTTGTGGCGGCGCAACCAAGGCCCAACGCAGCGGCCGTAGAAGCTTCACAGGCATCAGCATATTCGTGTAAGGCCTTCCTTGAGCAGGACAACTCCTGTTGACTTGATCTAACACCATTGTTGCTGGTGGTCCACACCACACGGCAAGCTGAACCCCGCGGTGGCGTGAGGCGCCACGGCGGAGCCCAGCAGGCGTGTACGTGGCTTTTGGTGACTACGTGGCAGGGCCGTGGAAACTACGAGGCAGGACCGTGGAAACTACATGGCAGGACCGTGGAAACTACATGGATGAAGACGTAAGCTGTTCGCCGGGCGTGGGGCGATGAGAGTAGCGAGAGGTGTCGACAAGGCGCTACCGTCGTCAAGCGAGGAGCTGCGAGCTCGCTCGCTGACGATGCACGTTTGCGTGAGCAAAGGCAGGTACAGAAGGCTCCAGGTAAGGATCTCAGTAGCAGCAGCGCAGCTAGTTTACCTTTGCAAGAATCAATCACTATTTATTTCGAAGTCAACGTCGCAAGACACACCAAATAATTGTTTAGTGGAGGCGAGCCACGATATGGCATCTCCCGTGAGAAGTCGTCGACCTCGGTTGATGAGAACGACTCAAGCGCTGAAGAGAGGCCGCTGTCATGACGCACGTCGGCGGCGCTTTGACACTCAACTAGACTCTACAATTGTGGTATTTTCGTGTTCGTTGCATTTAAGGTATTTTGCGGCTCAAGCGTGCCAGGCACCAGGCGTAGAGCCCTTCTTAGGTACTTGTAGTACGCTGTGCTTCTATCTAAACCATTGTAATGACTCGAAAGTTGAAACGTAATTGGCTACGCTTGTTCACCTCGTTCTCATTGCCTTGTTGGTCGGCAGTACATATTTGTTTCGTGGTACAGCTTCTAGTGCGATTTACGAGCATCTTCTCTGGGTGGTCTGGGCGTACACGTGACCTTCTCACTCGAGATTTCACTCCGCTAGTGGTTTCTGAGATTTGGTGCAAGGTCTGTTGGAAGAGTGGCTTCTGAGTCTCCGGTCGTGGACGTCTTCGGCGCAACCGCAGTCTGCTGCCCTTTATTCTCTCACTCTTTCGGCTATGGACAACTACAGCTTTATTTTTTTCTGACACCCCGTCGTGATTTTGCTGCGCCCTTTACACATCGTGTTTACATCTGCAGTGAGCACAGCCAGGGTGTCTATTCCGGGCCACTTGAGTGTCTAACGATGGCCAAATCCTTGTCTACTGCTGGCCTTAACTCCGTATATTAGAACATAGTATAAACGGTACCATTACAGATCGTCTAGGAATACACAATTCAAGATAAATGCATGTACCGTATCAGCTAGCTCCTGCAAATCCTTGAATTATGTATGTTACAAGAGATATGCAAAGCAAATACCGATAATTTGTACAAGGGCAAGTTTGTCGCCCTTTTAGAATTAAAAACTTAGACTTGTATACTATATTTTATCTAAATGTCTCGCGAAAGGGTTAAGTCGAAGCCAGTTTGAGAGTCGAGACGATGCTTAGTGGTCCTGTAGGTTATAAAATAGGACGCCAACCTGCTTTGGCAGGTAGTGGCGTCCCACATGTCGGTGTATTTGGCCCACGGTATGTGCCGTATTTCACTGCATCAATCTAGATATGGGAGATATAGCCGTCCAGCAGCAACTGGGGACGCTCAGGCGGAAATTGCTTCACAAACCACGTAAACTAATGCAAAAGAATTTATCATAAACGTTTGAACTCTTGCTCATGTGTTCTCTTCTATGCATTATTCATCCAATGCAGCTTCTTGTATATGCTCATAAAATGTACGTCGGCGTCATTCTATAACCTGCAGAGCTGACTCACGCCATAATGCCGACAATTTTCACGATCATCAGAGAGCTGGACATTAGCTTTCAATCCTTTAGGACAGACACCCGTCTCATCGAAATTCCAAAGGGGCTCGGGCTTGTTTAGAATGTAAACTTCTCTAAGACCGTCTCCAGATTGATAAAGTAAATTCATGATAACTTCTGGTGTTGATGCTGGCGCTCGCTTTACATTTAAAAGCTGACCATGACGAACCGATATTATGTGGTGCGTTGCCAACCACCGACAGATCTACTTGTCATTGAAGGAGTCTTCTGTAAGTGGACGGGTCCCTGTCGCTTCCGCCGCTTCGCAAATCATTCAACGTCTCTCACCGAACGCAATGATAATGCATAATCTGCACAGCACCTTTGTCGCCACCTTCTGAGAGATACACCAACTGGGGTCCAGGCTTAGCGTTGAGTGGCACGAGGCCACGCACACGCTTCCGTCGCGGCTCGGGCGACATTCCGTAGTTGTAGCCGCTCTCCTTGCCGTCATACCATATTGGACCGAAGCGACAGCAGCTATCCCAGTCGCCAAGGAGACGTGCTTCATGGGTGAGTTTTGCGGATCTGCTATGATTGATGTACTGATCCGATGGGAGCATGCCATGGCTCAAATGATAAATCCCGCTGCAGCCTTTCATTCTGTTCTACTCAAATTGCAGCTGGGGTGTTGTTTGTGTCTCTATCACCAGCACCAAAAACAGACGTTTTCTTTTTTTTTACTTGAGTTTGTATGTGGTGCGAGCTACCTGATTTATGTCCTGACCCAAATATGTCCGGCTCGATCGCTTATACTTCGACGTGGTCCCCCCCCAATTATTTTGAATTGAACAGGCACTTTGAGCCACTCTATGATGAATTGCTTTTGAAGTAGCGAAGTGTGCCCCCCCCCGTCCTCGTAAATACGTCACCGGTCTTGTATCGCTCTGTATGTGATGTTTGATGGTTATGCTTCGTCCGTCAAATCGGGCGCACGCCTCAGGTAGATGTTAGATAGGATTGATATGGAGTTAATGGTAGAGTATTGACGGTGGTCGATTGAATTCCAATTTGTTGCGCTTCTAGTTGCAGGATGATGACGCCACTAAAAGATTCATTGTCCTTCGACAAACCCGCCATGCATCAGTCACATGTAGGACCGGTGGGTGTGTCAATGGGCACCAAAAAAGAATCGTTAAGCAGTTCAAGTTCGTTGCGGAGGCTGGATACTGTAGGTCGAGTTCAGATGCTGTAGTTTCTATCGGACGCAGAGTTTGGAGATGAACCACATGTGATTGAAAGCAAGAGGAACGCCACGAAAGTGTGGCGAGATCGATGAAACTATTGTCGTCCAGAGGTGTATAGCGCAGTCCAGACGGCTCTACGTTGGACCCAGAACAAACTGAGAGTCAACAGATAACGTCTGAATTCTCCGTGAAGTGGAATTCAGAGTCATCTCGTTGGCGTGAGTACTTTGCGGAAACCCTGTCGGCTCGTTTGTGTTCGACAGAACGACACTCCATAGAGTTTAGCCCCAGACGCCTAGTCCGTCTGCATACCCGTATACAACGCGCGGCACTCTCTAAGAGATAAACATACCAATACCAATAGGCTCACACAGCAGTTAACTATCAAATTCAAGGGACATGCTCGGCCCGGAACGGGCCGAATTCATGAATTACGCGGGCACGAAGGTCTTCATGATCACACACTTACTGCATAATGTTCATAAACTAGGGCTACACGAAGGCTGGGATAGGATGACCACAAACTTATCCTATCCCAGCCTTCGTGTAGCCCTAGTTTATGAGCATTATGCAATCGGTAAGGACATCTCCACTGGCATTTGAGTAAAACTAAACGTAAATATTTGGTGATCAAAAATAGAAGATCGTGCAGGAGAGAGATGTTCATACGCGTAGTCAGCATCATGGTTTTGTTCAAACTTGCCCACAAACCTGTACTTTTTGACGCTGACTATGCATTTGAGCACGAGGGAATCATACAATCAGACACGGATTGTCAACGGTCGGACACGCCTACTCAGCTTAGACTGTAGTGACCAGGGCACCTACCCCTAGAAACCTGAAACGCACGGCCACCTCATTTCCGGATTAGCGATGTACAGTGAAGATCCCGATGTTTTCCACTCTTCGCCCCTCAGCCCGGGCATTCGCATGCACCCCGGGCGCTGCTGGAGAGGAGGAGAAGTGGCTCAAGCTAATCATTGAGCTTGACGATAAGGAGCTAGGTGATGAGGTAGCTGGATTGGTGTTGCCAGTATCAAAGGCTACGTTGTGGTCAAGCCAGGACGACTGGACGTCGTTCATCCAGAACCCCTTCCTGGAAGACCAGCCAGAGACCATTGAACATGTATATTCTGTCGAGGTCGCTATCGGAGGAGCTCGGAGGATCAAGCGAGCACAAGGACAATGGAGGACCAACAAGCTGTGACTCAGCGGAGGACAGTGATCAACCTACTATCAATCATTGCGGGCAAACGGACGAGGAGCATGAGGTCATTGAGATAGGATCCAGCGACTCTGAGGATAGCGATGCTGACTTGCCAACCAAGCGTCAGCGCCGCCTGCGCTCCTATCGCAACGCGGGCGCTGCGGAACTACTAGAGCGCGAAGCAGCAAGCGAGAGTGCTGTTTTCACGACGCCGGCTGTCGACGAACTGCCTGCGCAGCTGCCCCTACCAATTCCACCACTTCTTCACCCCATTACCGGGGCTCGAAACGTCGCGGAGCCGGGTGTGGGTTACGACTCCACCAAGTGCTGGGACGTGTAGTCTCTCCTCGACCGGGCCAACTACGATAAGCCAAACGAAACCTACCTCATGCAGTGGTACGATGACAGTCACCGCTTCTGGGCTACGTGGGGGTGGGTTACTACTCATTTGAGGACGGGTTCACCAAGGAATGCTATGCATCGACAAGTGGAAGGATCAGTTTGCTAACCTAACCTACGCTGAGTTCAACAAAAGGTTCCGTCGACCTACACGGGCTCCGCGGACGGTCGCTGCTTCTTCTAGGTTGTAAGGATCGCGTGCCATATTTTGGACGACAGCAACATCGTACCACTAGAACTGATTGAAGTGTTCGAGGAGCGCCATGTCACCAAGGACACCAAGGAGCAGAAGGGGTGTGTCGAACGGCGACATCAAGAATTTTCTCGCGTTCCTACGCCAACGTCGTGCCCCACTCGCGTGCAACGTGTTTGCTGAGAACAAGGCGCGTCGTTCGATCACCAATTTCTCGGATATTGCCGACTATGCGTTATCGTATGTGGTTGGTGCATCGTGCTCTCGCCGGATCAAGCACTGATTCGTCATGCGCGTGTACGACGATAAACAGCCGTATAAGGTGTTTGATCGCTGGTATGAAGGCGGAGAGGGCGACGAGTTCTACGACGAGCTACTCTCGAATTTGAAGTGGATACGAGCGTGTAATTTCATTCGTCGCTTAGCGCGTCGGTAAGGCGCCTTGCAAGAGAAAAGCCAAGACCTAGGTGATACTGTCGCTTTTGGAAATAAAGAATATATCTCCTCCATCTATTGTTTATACTATTAATTAATCACGGTACAATCAAATAAATCAGGTATGATCAAATCAATCACGGTACGATCAAATGAATCACGGTACTCTTATCCGTAGCGCTGTATTTGAACTTTCCTACCGTAAGCAACAGGGTAGTTCCATGACTGCCTGAAATGTACAGTGAACGATGCTGTCCACTCGTTATCTCTTTGATTTAGTATGCAAACACGTACATTGTGGGTTTTGTTTTTACGATGGACAGTAGGTTCTGGGTGTACTGCTGGGGCCTCGGCGACCTAAAGTGAAGGAGTACGTCCGGTCCGTCAAGACCCTATACCTGCAGACATAAAACTGCAAGTTGAGCGATTCCAAAGAAGTCGTCGGGTAAACAAATGCGTTCAAGGTTCTGGCAAAACGGCTACAGCGACATGGAGGAAGGTGAAGAAGATGGCCCGCGCGATGAAGTTGAAATCCTCGAGTTGTGCGATCGTGATACAGAAACAGAAATCAGTGCGGCTCCAGACTCTATACTACTTAAACGAGCACGAAACAGATACCTCGGACGACTTCAGGTGGCTAGGAGAGAGCCGATATGAGGCGTCTTAATCAACGCACGTACGGAATGCTGAAAGAGTGGCAGGAATGCTAGGACTCTCGAAGAACGATAGCTCCCAGCATGATACGGTGCCAGCGCCGTCCATGGAGGTAACCACAGCAGATGCAGCACCGAGCAGCACGATTAAGAGGCGTAGCTAGTCTCCTACGTGGTAAGTTGCGGCATGTAGCCCAACGTTTCACGAGTAAATACAAATCACACACCACGAAAACAGATTTCATGAAACGTAGCTTTTCTTCAAACGAAAGCGCTGGTCCTACTTCAGGCACGCACATTCGATATGTGTGCCAACAGAAACACGAGCTGCGCTTACTTTGCGTGTCAACCCTCCAGCCGCCGTCAGGCTGGTTCAATGTCTCCATCCGGTGCTTGTTGCGCTTTCCCAGCTGCTTCTTTGCCTTCATTTCATCTGGAATAGGAGGGCGAGGTGGTGAACCACGGTGATACACATAAGCTATGTGTGCTATGTGTGTCTCGCTTGGACTGTCGAGCAGGAAATCGAGACCATGCTTGTGGGGCTGAATGACGCTTAGCCGACCGTGGTTCTGCAAATAGTTGTAGCGGTCCTGCAGTTCTCGGTTTGACTTCGACTCTATGGCAAATCCGAACGTTCCTCGGGTGCGATGACGACACATAATTGTTAACTGCTCGGCAAGCGCGACTAGCTTCAGGAGCGTTCACAGCGAGTAGCCCCTCTTGATGGCGTTGTTGAACTGATCTACAGCATTGTTTGTCTTGGCGAATCCAGCAGGCGTATGAGAGCAACTCCAGTTACCAAACTGGGAATCGATCCATTGTTTCTTGAAATATATAAAGCTGTTGAGTATCGGGTACGAAGACCACGCACTTAGACCGAGTGCCGTTTGGATAGCAAACTCTGTCGAATTTCTCGAGTAGTGCATCAGGTAAAGCTGTTTGAAGACGACCGACACCACTTCGATACAAAATTCGAGACCCGCTCCGCCACATTCTTGACAACATGGAAAAGCCCATCAAATACGTCACCATTCCATTGTTACCACCCTTTTGTGATGCAACATGCATCACCGCATTGTACTTAGCTTTATCCGCGTCGCCCATGCAAGCGAACGCTGGGGAATCCACCCGTAATAACCTTGTGCATGTCGAATAGCCTGGGCAGTGCAGCGCCAATTAGCTCCCCAGTTTGCTGAGATGTGGCAGACATCGCCACAGGGTGGAAGGACCGTGAATAGTAGGACACGCCTACTACGAGAACAGGTTATCCGGGTTGGTTGAGCTTGTAGGTAGTGACAACGTGACCCACAGCGTAACGTAACATCTTCGCCATATAAGGAGTCGATATCCCAACAATTGTCAGATCTTCGTCGAGGCCTTCTCCGATGGAATGCACCCCGTCTTCTTTGGTACTGTGGTGTAGTGGACGTCAAATGTGGTGGTCCACTCGAGAACTGTGACATAATTGGAGCATTTACGGTACTGCCCGCCGAGTTCCGAAACTCGGCGAGCCGCCGAGATCCGAAACCACTTCATTTCACTTAATATTTGTATAGGACTATAGTAAGCATTAGGAGGAGCCTCTTGAGGGCTCCCGAAATATATAAGATAAACAGAGCAGAATTTCCTAGTCCAAGACAAGTGTACATTCTCCGGTAAGTCCCTGCACGGGCTGGATTATGTCTGCCGTTGACACCCGAGAGGCATAGCTTGTAGGGTGTTGACTAGTAGCGCCAAGAGATTAAGGTCGACCCGGGGAAGGTGTCTCGCCAAGCGCGAAGGAACAAATCTCGCTGAGTCCAGCGAGTTGGTACACCGTACAGCTCGGGTACCGTAAATCTTCCAGCCGAGTAGCCTTTGCTCTCGGTGACCCGTAAAAGCGCTAGCGCGCCGTCGTTCATCCTGTGGTGGAGGGCACGGGAGGAACGGAGGAAGGGCCGAACCGCTGGGGACAACTCAGCACAGGCCAACAAGCGCCGACTAACTCGGCGATTGTTGTGTTTGTTGTTTGGATCCACATCTGACGACTTTGTGTGTTCTGCAATACCACAGTACTGTATCCAAAAGTGGACGCCTTGCCCGGTGTGAACTTCGTCTTCTTCACGAGCTTTACCATGTCCTCCACGAAGTCGGTCTCGTTGAGTCTCGTGCGCTTGAAATGACCGACAAATGCCTGGACTTGGCGCGGAACAGGCGAATCCCCTACGGCGTGGTAGAAAACTAAAAATGACCGAGGAAGGTGTTGCAGATTCGGTTTGGCTTCGCTCCCATTCCAATCAGCGGCTCTACAAATGTGTTAGTCTCCCTACTCAGCTTTGGCTTCTGGGGCGACTTGATGTCGGTGAGGTGCCGCCCATGCTGGTAGATGGCGCTCAGCTCTGTCGACTCACAAGTCAGGATCTTTTGCCTCCAACCACATGTATCCCCGATGAAGGCCTTGCACGTGGTGGATATACATTCGATCATTCGGTATCTCATCTTGGGGTCATTAAAGTTGATATCGCATAGCTGACAGCGCACAGTGTGACTTGTTGGAGTCCGGAATGTGAGGCAGCGATCCAGCCAACGGTTGACTTATTCCAGGTTTTGCTTGCTTGCTAGGCTAATCCAGGCGGACAGTGGACCCATTCTGGTTGAGTGAGCAGCGGGGTTGTCGGGTTTAATAGAAGAGGAGTTGTCAGCGGGAGCGCCGGGCTGTGGCTGCGAGTGTCCACCACTCGTTCAACAGATAAAACGTGAGCCTGTTCCTAAAACTGAGCTTAAAATCTAGGAGATCGCACGGTGGCAATTATTAGGAGACACGGCTGTCTCTGTGGGTTCCGAAGGCGCGTTCCGCTCTCCCCAGTGGCGTCGGCGGCGCATGCGAACCGCCAGGCTGAGTACCCTCGAGCTGGGAGTACGGTCTCGGTCAGACGCGCAAGGAGGCACACCTTGTTTGATGAGAGCGGCAGGCACTAAAACGCTTCCTAATCCAATGATTTCGAAGCACCCATGTGGTTGTGTGCGTGGTGTCCGCGACATTTCTACTTTGTCCATGGCGATGCCTGTTTGTCCGATGCGCTGGCAGCTTATCAGAGCGCTTTCGGAGCCTCCAAATCGTGCGCGTTTCAGATTCACTTTCACTTCCACGTGGATTAGGTGACGAAGCTCTGCTCAAACGAGAATAGGTTTGAGCAGAAGACCAACTTAGCTCAACAGCGATTTCACTTTCAGAACCACAGTGTTGGGCCGAGGTGATGTTCGTTGGACCTAAACTAACCGTGGATCAAGCGATTCGGGTCCTCAGCCAAGCATGGCTCCTTTCAAGAGGTAAGAAGAAGCGATTTGCACGCATTATGAAGACGCTGGTACGTTCGCATTGCTTCAGGCTTCGGGACGCTGCGCCTTCAGTTGAAAACTCCCGCGGCTTCAACGGCATGCTCGATGATGCAACGGCCAAGCTTCGATACCGTTTCACTATCGAGGAGCTACGGCTTCTTGCGTCAAAGCTGCAGCTTCCTGTCGATAGCGTGAAGACATTGGAAGGCGACATCATCTCTCGTTTGGAGGCACTAGCAATGGTCTGCAGAAGATTATTGGAAGCATCAAAACTATTTACTGTCGCTAGCGAGTTTGGCAGGTGTAGGCTGCAGTGGACCTCACTGCAGCCTACAGCAGGGTGTTCGCTGCGACTGTGAAGATTTTGTACGACAAACACAAAGAAATATTGTACTTCCACGTGGCGTTAATCAAAGAGCGCATTGACGAATATTGTGATGCGACACATGCCGCAGGGGGTCCTCTTCGTAGTTGCTGGGGCTTTATTGATGGGGCTAAGCAGTACGTCTCCCGCCCAAGTGCTCGAGAACACGCGACTATAGTGAATGAAAACCTGCAAAGGTCTGTTTACAATGGGCACCCTCGACGACACTGTTTAAATTGGCAGAGCATTCAAGCCCTGGCGGGATTATAGTGAGTATGTACGGACCAGTGGAAGGACGGAAACATGACTCGACACTTTTAAGTCTCAGTGGGGTTCTAGACGACATGGCGGAGGACTCAGAAGGCACTTTTGAAGGGAAGATCATCTACGGAGACCCGGCACACGGGTGTAGCACATTTGTGTGCTCGCCATCTACACTGGACGACAGGTCCAGCTTGTGGTTCAACACAAACATGAGCAGCGTACGTGAAGGAGTTGAGTGGGGATTCGGAAGGGTAAAAATTCAATGGGAGTTCTTGAATTGGGATACGAAGCAGCATGTACGGCAAGCCCCAGTGGGTCGGAACTTTATCGTGGCTGTTCTACTTTTCAACTGCCACACCTGCTTGCAGCCACTGGGAAATCAAATCTCAATGTATTTTGGATTAAGTCCTCCCTCCATCGACTTTTACCTGCAGCTCCACGAGAACACCGGCTAGAAAGTGCAACCGGCTACTTCTTTTGCTGGCTCAGGATCTTCAATAGAAATTCATGCATTCTTTTCTCACGTTCTTCATCGGCTTTGAGCCTGCGCTCTTCCAAAAGCAACTCGTGGTCGCGGCGCTTGTCCGCTTCCTCTTTCTGGTGTTGTAGCTTCTGTTGATCTTGTTCGCGTTCATACTCAAGTCGTTTTGTCTTGTACTCGTATTTCATCTTGTCTTCATCACCCGCACCCGCAAGTGCACCTGCCAGTGCGTTAGTCACTGCCCCAAGTTGCTCACGCTTGGTCACTTTTTTTTTGCGCCCGCTAGATTGTTTACCTTCTGCAGTACCAAATCGCTTTTTCGGTGTCGTTGTAGAGGCCGCTGGTTGCGAGGTTTTGAGGGATGCAGGTTCACGTTGGGCTCTATCACTGAGTGAGTCTTCAAAATCTTCTTCCTCACTGTCTTCCTCCATCTCACCCATTGCAAGACGGCGCAGAAGAGCTCCCGAACTTTCAATCCCGCGCTGCTTAGCCGTCTTTTGCTCCTTTTCTTGAAGCTCTTTGTCCTTCCAGTCCTCCATTTGATTCAAGATATTTTGAAGTAGCACTTTCGTTCCTCGTAGTCCTCCACCGTACCGGACTTTCGCATAGACTGACACTGATCAACCTTATACTGGTTGATGAGGCTAGTGAAGCGTGTACGCATTGCAGGACCTGGCTTCGCTAAACCAAATTCCGGGTCTAAACGGCAGTGAGCGGCAATCTCATCAAATACTTTCATGATTCCATTCGAGGTACCAACCGCAGCAGTTCATGGGCGCAAGTAGTTGACAGCTTTTAGTAGCACGACGTCGTCGACGGCCGCAAATTTCTGGCGCAACGCTGGTCGGTCGTGGTGTGCAGGTGTGGGTGGGGGTTGTCCTTGCTCTTGTGGGAGACAAGCCCGCTCTGGTGGTGCTCCAGGGGTCTCACCAAGGGCCTCACTTGCTCCGGAGCTGTCGGTAGCTCCTCGTCCTTGCACCATTGGTGATAAGTTTCTAGAATGCATTTCTTGACGACAGCTGAATTTGAAACTGAAAGTGAAGAGTTTCGAAACGTACCATTGAGATTGGATTTGAGGTTGCAAAGCATTTGGCTATCTCGAACCGAAGCTTAATTAGATGAGACTCCGAAAGCGCTCTATTGACAGTGTGTGTGTGCGCTGCCTCAACATTGTCGTTTGAGCACGTATCTCCTGCACGATCTTATATTTTTTTATCACAAAATATTTACGTTTCGTTTTACCCATAAAACGGAGCGCAAATCGATACTTAAGCGGGAGCGTCAGTTTTTGCCTACGCGTAAGCCGCTCACAACTTGACCAACATGAAGCCCATCGACGCCACCACGCACGAGTACGCGCGCATCACCGTAGGCGTCTCGGCGCCCGGCCGCATGCAGATCCACCCGATGGCGCTCGCGCTGGGTGTCGTCGGCGTGTTCGTCCTGGTCTTCCTGGTGGCCGCGTCGTCCTACCAGAAGCAGCAGGTGCAGGTCATGGCCCGCAAGCTGCTGCGCAAAAAGCGCAAATCCGTCGCGGAGGAGGACAGAGGCGGCGCCGGCGGCGTGCACCCGACCTCGGACCTCCCGGGCTTCGCGCGCCAAGCGGCCGAGTCGGGCAACACGCGCGTCGTCAAGCGCTGGGTCCACTCCACGGACCGGAACGTGGACGCCCGCAGTGCCGAGAACCTCGCGGCGCTGCACTACGCCGTGCGCGGCGGCCACAACGAGTGCACGAGGCTGCTGCTGACAGCCAACGCCGACCCGAACGCCGCGGACGAGCGCAGCATCACGCCGCTGCATCTGGCGGCGCTGGGCGGCCACGCGCTCTGCGTGAAGCTGCTACTGGACCACCACGCCGACCCGTTCCGAGAAGACGTGGACCACCACACGCCGCTGTACATTGCAGAGCAGAGCGGCAACATTGGATGCGCCCGCCTGCTGCAGCGAGCCATGGCCAAGGCGGCCGTGCAAGACGACGCGTCCGTCACGCTGCGTGCTGGTGCTAGCACCGCGCGCGTCGACAATGCTGTGTAAAGACGCAGTGATGAACAAGCACAGAAATCTTAATTCAGCAAATAAACGTCCCAAAATCCTCTACCCACCCTCGAGGTGTTCTATAGTTTGGAGTGGCGGCGGGCCTCGAACATGGCAGCGAGAGCGTTCACAAGCAGGTCCACTTCGTGACGCGTGTTGTCGGCGTGGATAACGATGCGGAAGCGCTCGGCGCCCTTCGGCACAGTCGGGGAACGGATGGGGATCACGCGGATACCCATCGCGTTCATCTGCTGGGAGGCCATAAGCACACGGTGGTTGCCTTCGAACACGACGCCTTGGATAGGAGAGTCGCTGGCCAGCAGTGCCTCGCGAGGGATACTTCGGGCGCTGTGCACCTTCTCCTTGAAGTATTGCACCAGCTCGATCACATGGCTGCGCAGTGCGTCGGCTGCGGGGCTGGCACAGAACTCGTGCACGCAGATGACAGACACGAGCTGGTCGAACGGAAACGCTGTGGTGTAGATGAAGGACCGCGCGTAGTTGACCAGATAGTCGATCAGCACCTGGGAGCCGCACACCACGGCACCGTGGCAGCCCATAGCCTTGCCAAAAGTGTGGACGCGGCAGGCCAACACGTTCTTGTACTTCCTCTCCAGACCGAGCTCACGTACAACACCGGAACCTTGAGGACCGTAGACGCCCGTGCTGTGGGCCTCGTCAACAATCAGGAACGCGTCCATCCGCTCACAGAGGGCAGCCAAAGCCTCCAGCGGAGCGAAATCGCCGTCCATCGAGTACAGTGACTCCACCACCACATACATGCAGGTTTTGTGAGCATCATCTCCATTTGACGACGGCGAGTAGTTCCGCAGTTTGCGCTCGAGGTCCTCGAGGTCGTTGTGTCGGAACGTAAAGGACCGGTCATTGGCATAGGCGCGACTCAGTCGAATTCCTTCGTGGCACGAGTTGTGCACCAGCTCGTCGTACAGAATCACGTCCTCCGCCTGCGGCACGCAGGACATGACGCCCACATTGGCGGTGTAACCGGAGTTGAACAACAGTGCCGCCTCACTGTGGTGGGGTTAAGCACCAGGCAGTTAGTCCACAACTCCACGCAGACCCCTTTTGCTGCGTTTGCAGCGCCTTACCAGTTGTAGAACGTGGCCAGCTCCTTCTCCGTCTGCATGAACAGTCTCGAGTTGCCGGAAATGAGTCGCGAGCCCGTGGCCCCCAGCATGTGCGTGTGCTGGCTCTGCAGCTCCTCCTGACGCGACTTCACGAGCTGCTTCAGCGGCTGCAAGCGCGCGAAGCCCAGGTAGTCGTTCGAGTAGAAGTCCGCCGCGGCGGGGGCGTTCTCGTCCGGCACCTGCAGCGTGCGCAGCGTGCCCACGGTGCGGCGGCGGGCCAGCGCGCGGCCAAGCTTCTCGTCCACCCGCGTCATTTGACTCGGCAATTTGTCAGATTGATGATGACGTACTTGAGCATGCCGATATGTGGGCCACACGAACTTGGTGACTCAGAGACCTTCAGCAGTATGCTCCTGTCATCTGCTCCAGACGCGACTTTGGCATTAGTCGACGAAAGTGCAGCGGCGCCGACGACGAAACCAATCTCACTGCGACGGCTGCAGTCGGCACGTTATCGTGGACTGCGCCCGAGTTGCTGCTGGGCGAGGAGTACACGGAGA
>JAGDFM010000295.1:0-50405 GCA_019155715.1 Phytophthora pseudosyringae | reverse complement strand
AACACTCCTGAAGCGTTGGGTGCCTGCTCGAGCTCTCAGCTGGTCGAGAGGTCGCGTCTAAGAAACCCTATCAGCGCATTAGAAACGGTTAAACCTATTCTCCTTGTAGAATAAAGCTAAGAAAAAACCCTCTGTCTTTGGTGCTGAACTATTACTACTACCGGCTATGGCTGCTGCCCACGTTTGAAATTTCAAATCGTCCCGCCAGGTCGCTTAAATCGGTACCTGCCAGACTCTATAGGCGCTGCCTACCTCTAAAAACGTTTAGGCCACTGGCCAATGCCAAAAGGCCTGGCCAAAAGGCCGAAAACCCTGGTTAAAACCCTGTTTCGGCCAGGCCAGGCCGAAACGTAAAGGCCCTGTCTGCCAACACTGCTAGTAGGTCTGGTTGCCGCCCTGGCCGAGTCCCAGCACGTAGCTCATACCCTGCGCGTCGCGCACGGCGGACGTGTCTCCCATCGCTGCCGACACGCGCGAAAAGGTGTTCCAGCACTGCGCACTCTGCGGCCGAGCACTCAATCTACAATGAAAACACACGAAGATACACAATCCGATATAGGTGAGACCATGGCAGATTGTCGTATTCTGATAGCTCCGTACCTTTCGTTGAGGAGAAGCTTTGCGAGTCGCAGGTCGTCGCACTTGCTAGCACTGCATGACCCAAACGTCATAAGCACAAAAATAGTTAGAGAAGGAACTATCCTTCCCAGCGCCAAGGACAAAGTTGGTCGTACCACTCGATGAGGAGTTGTTCCACCACGTCTTGGTCTACATCGGTTCCACCAAGAAGCCCAAGCTTTCCGCGTACTGGCAGCAGCGCTTCGGTCGCATCCTTGAATCGAGCCTGAACGAACAAAGTATATTGACAGACAGCAAATATAGAGTGAGAGATTTGCTCCCTTCGTCGGCAAATGACGGACTAGAACCGCCACGAACCTCTGAATACGCTTGAAAGCCTTGGCAAGCTCCCTTGTACACTTCTTCCACCTCATCTATAGTTTGACACAGCTATGAGAATGGTTACGCTCGCATTTCCCAAATTCGCATGAACAGTTACCTGGAATAGGAGGATAGCTGAACTGGAACGGTGTAAGGCCAAGCTGAGCCTCCAGCCGACCAGTGTCGACGGTAGGCTCCGCAGTCAGCGGTTCTGGTGGAGGTGTAGCACTGGATGGCACGCATGCCAAAATGCTCTACTCAAACAATTGTTAGATATGTGCTTATTGTCAATGTAGCAGCAATGAACACGTACGTATCGAAGCACTCTAGCAAGAGGATGAAGACGCGCTTTAGACACTTCATTCGCGTCGGTGTTTGGGGCCGGTAGCACAGCAGACCAGTCGTGTAGGAGCTGCTCGCCGAGTTCACTCGTATCTTGGCCGGCAAAACGCAGTCTCCAGTAGAGCTGGGTGGCGTCGCACAGAGTCGGCACTGCATGAGGAGCTCCGTCGGGCTGGTAGGGGAGGATATTCACTTCCAGCATCTTGTTGATGCGGTCATAGTGACCCATATCCAGCATGTATAGCGCCCATTGGAAGTAGAGATGGGGCTCCAGTGGTCCACCATTGTCGAAGCCTGCCTTGAACTGGTTTGCGTAGCTCGCTCCGTGGTTGGCGTTGCCTCGCGCCTCTAGCACGTGTAGCATTGTGTGCACTTCAAAATTCCACAGTGAGAGTAAAATATGAACACAAAGTTAGCAAGCATCTTAACGTGTCGGCCATCAGCGCCACCTTCACTTACACGCCCAGCGATCATTGCCGTTCATGGACAGCGTCTTCTCCGCCAGAGCTTCAGCACCCTCCAGCCGTCCCGCGGCCTGCATTCCGTACGCCTGCATCCCCAGCAAGTGACTGTATCCAGTATCGTTTGGCGACCAAGACGGCAGTCGACGTGTCACTGTCGCCAACATGTTCTTGTAGTCACTGGGAGCACACAGCCACCACCCTCCACGTTAACAGCCACACCACCACCCGTTTGCGCCATCAGCTCCCAGTCCTTACCCTAGAAACAGGTAAATGTCGTAGCAGCAGCGCAGTGCCAGCAGATCGGTGTGGTCGTGGAGCAAGATCGTCTCGTACACTGCCGCAGCCTCATGATGACGGCCGTGCACCATCGCGTCCAGTGCCAGCACGTGCATCTTCTCGCTCGCGGTCGTCTCTCCTGCATTTTGCAGACCAGTCTCAGCCTCACGGAAGCATTTCTAAAGCACTCCACAGCCCCCACCTTCCTTGGCGATTGCAGTCGCCACTTGGAGTCTGGCCGCCGCGCCGAGCGCGTCTTGGTGCATGAGCGGGGCGAGGCACTGGCTGGCGCCCACCAGCACGTGGCCCATGAGGAACGACACGTCGTCTGCCAGCACCTGCTGCAGCATGAACTTGGGGTGCGAGTTCATGCTCACGTACTGATTTCGACGAGCTCTCGGTTAGAAACGTTAGAAATGCCACGGCACACGTTAATAGGAGTAGACGTACGTCCAGCAGCGCCAGGTCGTAGGCCTGCTGCTTGCTCGTGCTGCGGCTCAGCGACGTGTTGCGCGCGCCTTCGAACTCGCCGATGCCGAAGATCGAGCCCAGCAGCGACATGGAGCGCGTCGAGCGCCCGCGCAGCAGCGGCGCAGCTCCACGGCGGAGCATGGTCGGATTGTGCGGTTGGCGGCGAAATGTGCGGTGTACCATGTTACTGGTACACTCGTGAAACACTGACAAAAAAGCAACTTCTGAGTCACCGGTTCTAGCATCTTTCCCTTTGGGCTCTATGGCGCGATACTGGCTGACGAACGGAGAGCAACGTGGTCGGATCGGAAAGTAGACCGTCTACTTGCATTTCAATTTTTATTTAATGACTGCAATTTACCGTTTTCAACACGCTACGAACACGACACTTTGCACAACTATCGACGCTTTCTTTCGCGCCGTTCACTAACACCGAAAGTTTCTCGGGACAACTTGGAACTGGAACGGAGGTCTTCCTCTTCACATCATGTGCATGCTGGACCAGGGCTGCATGCTCGAATCGCCGCTCTGAGCTTGGCTTGTGGGCGCGGCTTGAGCGCCAGCATTTGCCTCGGAAGACATGTTCTCCAAGAGATCGTCCCACGGAGCAGCCTGACCCGTGCCACTGGTGTGATAAGCCTCGCCAGCTCGTGGATAGGCTGTCGGCGTGAATCCACCCCTCTGCTCGTGGACAGTGCCTTCATGGGCGGCGAGGCCCGGGATCATCTGCTGCTGCTGGTGCTGGTGCTGCTGGTGCTGCAGCACGTTGGCATATCCCATTCCTGACTTCTCCGACTTGACGTCGGAATACGGCGAAAAACTCGACGGACGCAAAAATGACTCGGACTGGTACTGCGGTTGCTGCTCCTGCTGGCTGTAATCAAAAGAGGCCGTCGATGACGCGGGCGGGGAGAGGCGGCCGAATTGTGGGTACTGAGATTGGTCCATCGGCTGAGCTTGCAGTCCGAAGCGACTCACCTCCGCATTCGCCTCCGGCGTGCGCATCTTCTTCGCAGGACGCTCGGGCTGCTGGAGAAGTGCAGGGATAGACGGTCCAGTTTCCTGCCCCAGCATGGAGGACGAATACAGAGCCGCGCTAGAGTTCCACGACGCGTTGTTGTCCGCTGGCGTCGACGCCAGAATTGACGGCATGGGCGTAATGCTGGCCGTGTTGGCAGGAGACGGGTGGTGGTTCCACGCAAGCAGCTCGTCGAACTGTCCGTTGCGGAGTAGCTGCATCGCGCGCTTGCGTTTCTTGGCATCGGAGACGTTGAGTCCCATCACGGGTTGGCCGACGAGCACGGCGAACTTCAGAAAATTGCTCACCCAAAACTGCTGAACTGCGAGACGCAGGTTTTGCGTTTCGATGAGCGCACCCTCGTCTGTGTTGTTCTCAC
Organism: Phytophthora pseudosyringae; assembly: GCA_019155715.1. Classification (NCBI taxonomy): domain Eukaryota; phylum Oomycota; class Peronosporomycetes; order Peronosporales; family Peronosporaceae; genus Phytophthora; species Phytophthora pseudosyringae. Next base: position 46,516 of record JAGDFM010000295.1, on the reverse strand, counting down.
GCCGGAACTGGTCCACCAGCTCCTGTCGGAAGATCTGCTCCAAGCGAGAAAGCTCGCGCTGTCTCCGCGAGTGGTCCATTGGGTCGAACTGCAGCGCCTTCTCGCCCTTGGCTGGCTTGGTCACCCTAAACGTGCGCTTTCCCAACGCATTCTTCTGGAACTTCTTGGACAGCCTCATAGTGGAGCAGTTGAGCATCTTGGCAAGCACCAAGCGAATAGGCGTGCCGTGCGCCAGCGGCAAGGCCTGTCGGTCGAACTCTCGGAGAATGCCGTCGATGAACTTCTCCTCAGGACGCGTCCACTTTCCGCTACGTGGCTCGGGTCGCACCATCATGCTGATGGTCGGAGAGATCGCTACCTGGTCGAGGGGCGCCGCGCAGGCCGGGCACGCGTCCAGCGGCCACACGTGCGCGCAGCGCGAGTGAAAGGTGTGATTACAATTAGGAGCTACGAGGACAGGGTCGGGGTACTGGCAGACATCGCACATGCGTTCCATAGGCATGGGAGGCTCCGCGCGCGGCAGGGGCGTGGCCATGCGGTAGTCCGAATGCTGCTGGTATGCCGCGATGGGCTTGTGTTCCAGCGGAGACTCGGCGTACGGGAACTGGGAGATGGCGACGGGCGTGCGGCTCGGCTGGTAGTACGTCTGCTGCGGCGTGAACTGCTGCTGCTGGGACGCGTGGTAGTAGGCCGGCGCCTCGAGCGTGGGGCGCATGCTCGGGACCGAGGGGCGGTCGCCGCCACCGGGCTGCTGGCTGTACTGATCGCTGTATTCGTAGTCGTAGTCGGGCTGCTGCTGGTGCCCACCATTTGGCTGCATCCTGGGATTCTTGAAGGCTGGCTCAAAGACTGGAACTCGGGCCTCACAAATCATAAACGCCGGGCCGGGGGCGGAGCTGCGGCACTTTGGGCTTGTTGGTTGGATACGAAACTTGACTATCGCCGCGGGCGGAGCCTGTGAGCAGTAATGGATGAATTCGAGAGTGAAGGCTCAAGTGGGCACGTCCTTGCCAAGCTGGGGGAGGAGCCGAGTGGTGGCTGGCTGGCTCAATTCGGCAGTGGCAGTATCAGGCGATACAGTACAGTACACACACACAGGGCTCGTCGAGAAGGTCCAGGACGAACTCCTCGTTTTTGTCGTGTCTTGCGCTTCCTTTCCCCTTCTGGCGTTGGCGCTCGGCTGTGGAGTTTCCTGTGCTGGCGGGGTTAAGGAGAAGCCGCACAATCGCGTCCGCGCCCGGGGCGATTTGCTGATGCCGCGCGATTGTAATTGTACGCTCGGCGGCGCTCGCCGAAATGCTGTCCGCCTGACCCGGTGCTACTCAGCAACGGCTGCTGCAAAGTGGCTGTCCTCGCGGAAGCGCGCGCGTGTGGGTCACGTCGCGTTGACTCAAGCCGCAAGGCGGGTGGGACTGCACACGATCGAAGTCGGCAGATGCCACGCCGGACGAGCCCGGTGCAGCTCACCGCCGCCAGGCTGCATGCATCGAAAGCAGTGCCTGCGGCCCTCAACCGGCTGAGTAGCAGACGGCCGGAAGGCCGATCCTCGATCGAGTGGGACGGAAAGGACTGGCAGCGCCGCGCGAGCAAGCGCAGGATAGGCCCCCCCGCTCGACCGCCTGCTGGCAAGCACGTACGCCGGGCTCCGTGGCGCTTGACGGGCACCAACGACATCGAGCAGAATTCGAAGCGATAACGTCCAGGGATACCCGCATGAACGCGTCTGGGGTCGCTGGAGGCAGTATGTTTCGTGGTCAGTTCCTGCAGGCCGATCTACGAAAGATGCGGAGACTGCGGTGCAGGTTGCAGTTCGCTCAAGCAGGGATGCACCCTACCTCACATCGCCACGTGATCGAAAAACGGGATCACTGATGGGTACAGCGCCACGGTCGCCGCTGCGCCTGACAAGCCTCGAGAGCCACGCGAGACGCGCTCGATGCCTTCGATGGCTCTCGGTGAGCAATCTCGCCACTTTCGCTTGCTTTCGGTGCGCTGCGGCGAGCGAGCCCCACCGCTAGACGGTCCAGTCTCAATATAGTATTGTTGAATACCAATCGCGCCAGCGGCGGCAGCAGCTCGCCAGGAATTTCGTTTGTGTCCACCTTGCGCTGGATGGTATCCACCGAACCGGCTTTGTCGATACCTAGTTTTTGTCAAGCAACTCGCGGCGCAGCAGCGGGCCGCGCGTCCCGCAAAGGCCCTGCGCTGCAGACGACAGCTCCGCGGCTTGTGAGCCACACAGACGCTAAATGGGCTCCCCAGCTGAATGGCGCACGAGACGGAGCGTTGGCGAGGGATTATCATAGCATCGCAGACTAGTGAATTAGCCGGCAGCGAAGCCGCCTGCAGCAGGCTCCGCGGTTTCAGCCAAAAGGCGATCATTAGTGTCATGCTGAGTTGGAGCGCGTTCAAACAATTTACTTGAACCCGCGCATTATTATAATAACCCCCGAAATGACGAATATACTTGTACTAGTCCGGCCGCTCTTTGTCAAGACGGCGGACACTTGCGTTATCCCGGATAACTTATCCGATTGAGCAGCAGTAAAACATGTAGGGGAGGCGCGGCCCACATGGCGGCGACGGTCTCTGTGAGCACTTGATTGTTCCTGCGACCAAACCTTTCCGCCCACAACCCCGCGCTTCCACCGCAACAGCTTCTGCCCCACCAATGGTGGCACCATCCTCGCAGGTTGTCACAATCGCTGGAGCAAAGTTCACAACTTCGCGCCGTAACGCGCCATGCGATGACAGCAACGGCATAATGTGTAGAACCATGTGGAGGCCTCCTTTATTCCTGGAATTAAGGGATCGACTATGGTGCACCAATTTTTAAGACGAATAATGAGCTTTACCTTGGAGGTCTTCTTTTAAGAAAAAGGCAAGGTGCGGTAATCTACGTTCCTTAGTAAAACTAGTATTACTGTATTCAAATGATGAAATCAAGAAAGCTTACTGCGCTTCAGCCCCACTAATTTCCCACTGACTTGCTCAGTGACAAGGAACAAGAGTAGGCTTTGCGTGCAGAATACTCTCCAACGAGAATCCTGTGAGCGAATGGCGGTATTCATTTCGCTCCCATCCAATACCAGACAACCCGACCCACTGTCGCTGTGTTTGGAAACACAGTACTAAACAGTAGCCAAAGCCCCCCAACATTGTTGGAGGGTCCAAAATTGACCGCCAATATGCGACCATCCCGATTCGAATCCGCTCGATACGTCAGAGCAGACTTCCAGAGCCTGGAGCAACTGCGAATAGAAAAGCGAGAATGACAATCCGAGTTTAAAAAAAATAAGGTGCGGGAATCTGGGCCAATTCCCGCAATAAAGGAGGCCTGGCCATGAACCCCAAGAGAGTGCACGCATTTTGTTTTCTTTGCGAGTGCGAGCCTTCTCTTCGCGGGCTGTACATACTGTACACCGAGCGCAATTCGGTGGGTATGTTGACGGACGCAGAGCAGACGGAGTACGACGGTTCGTAGCAGCACCGCCTTTACAACGCCGTCGTCTCGGAAGACCCTCCCAGCGCAGCGCCAACGCCCCCAGGTGATTGGCTCGTGAAAGTCGTCAGAAAAAATAGAAACGATGCCCGTATCCCAGCTTATTCTGGTCAATTGTGCATGGTTCGATCTTCAAGGTTTCCCGCTGCTGTAGTCACGAGACGTGTCATAGAAATCCTTGAGCTGCATTCACCGAAAGTGTCAAACCAACTTCAAACAGTTATCCGAGCGGTGATTGGACGAGAGCTTCAACCTCAAAATGCGAATCACTTTAGGCTCTGATGGTATGAGCATGGCAAGCTTTGAAGTCATTTCGGCCACATGGCCCTATTTGAGCCCCAGCATTGACGTGCACATTGGTGGAGTTAGCACTCGCGAGGTTAGACTGCTGGGAACAGTGGCACAAGTAAGATTGTTATTATAGTAATAGTTCTGCACGGAAGGCGAGACCGCGTGCAGGACACATCACGTGCGGCTGGGACCGCCTCCACTCCACAAATTTTCCTCCAGCTCAGCCCGCAGCCGCGCGATGCCTAAGTCGGTCAGTTTGCAGAAGCAAAAAGGCAGGCGATGGCGTGCAACCACTACCCGGTGCTTGCTGGCTTCTGTCGCAGACCGCTCGTTATGGCTGGGATTTGTCAAACCTGTGAAGCACAAGCAAATTGCTTTCGTAAACCTGTTTTTCCTGTTCCCGTCGGTGGGTTCCCGCTGCTGTTTTATAAACGTATTTTTACTACCACGTAAACTCTGAATAAAATCAGACACTTATATATTTTAGGAGGCAAGCTGACCGAGCACGGGACGTGAAGTGGCCGATCAGCAGTGTGTCTGTTCGACACCGCCATCTTCCCGAGTATGTAACCAGTAAGGCACGATGGTGCGCAATAATGGTGCGTATCTTTTGGCTGGGCAGATGCAGTTATGGTTATAAAGCTAAAATGTTCGCTTGTATGTAACTACACTAAGGTCCTGCAGTGCTCACTGGGTGTCCACAATGTGCTAAGGTTCATCGGTTGACCATGATTCGTCACGCTGAGAAGGTCGCGCTGCTAAACGACGAGGGTAACGTCGTTGAATGGTGTGGAAGGTGATAAAACTCGGCGTATGGAGGTGGTGCCTGCCGCAGGTGGTGCCGTTCTCAAAGTTCCGGGGGAGGCGAAGGAGTTGGCCGAGGCGACTGAGACGGCATTTCACCAGCTTCCAATTGAGGAGACGACGTGTAGGATACCGTGGAGGTGACTACCGCGATGGGCGAGGCGGAGCAGGTGACCATCGTTGGCGGGACCGAGCGCGTCGAGCAAATGATTGATCCTTGACGAGTGTTATGGCTGACGATGCGGCGTCCAGCCGTTGCAGGGGGTTTGCCCAGCACAACAGCACAGGAGTTTCGCAACTGCAGCGATAGTGAACAAGCAAGGTGAGGCAAAACTGACAGGAAGCTATACACAGGAATGAGAGCACTTAGGGAGAACGAAGGAACAGTGTCTTACACACGGTGTAGCTGCAACCGCTCATGGTGTCGTTAAAAGCACCGTGAGAGTTGCAGCGGTTGTTGAAACCCACGACGACTGGCCGCGGTATGAAACCCACGACCTCTCACAGCCGTAGCAGCCGAGCTAACTCTTAAATACATTCACTTCTACATTTCTCGTGGCGTCCAACACAGTTATAGGTGGTATCCCTCTCGATGGTGTCTTGCTGGCTATTACTCCTCCGGTTCATATCACTAAGACACGTAGATAAGGTAGCGTAGCATGCTAGATTAGAAAAAATGCGTACAACACGTGAGTGCCGAGGCATAATGCAAGCGACAGGCTTGGTAGTGATCTGGAGCTGGGTGGGGCCTCACTTAAGCTCGCAGAGCCAAGTTCCAAAGTGAGTGAGGCTCCATTCCAGAGTCACTGCCTTGCCAGCAACCTGTATTGTACGCAGTACGAATACGACTAAGCTATACTATACTAACTCTAAGTGTGACACCAACCGAGGCTGCACAGTCTTAGTGCTTACAGCCAACCGTGCCTGTCATCATATTCAGTACTACATGTCTTGAAAGCGCGTGTGCAAGCCACAAGCCGTGGTGGCATGCACATGCGAAAGATGGCCCTTGAGATGTGCCGTCTTACAGTGAGTCATGGCACTGTACTGGACCGGGCTGGATCTCCCACTCCCGCTTGATCACGACAACGTCATGCTGGTTTTGGCGTGATCACATCCACGCTCACGGGTAGTTTCACAAGTCCTCCAGCAGCAACGCTTGTTATCTCGCAGGGATCGTCCGTCCTCCATCTCCGTCGGTAGTCGTTTCAATGTTGCAGTCGGTCATTGCTAGATCACGGTGCAGCCGTCCACAATCAGGCTTGGCTCGACCCCGGCGCAGCCATTGCCACCATAGCCGTAGTCGCATCGTCAGCTATCACGATCGGCAGCACCTTCATTGCACGTCGAAAGCGGGCGAACTTCACAGCTCGAAGCGCCTTCGTCATAATGTCAGCCACCATCGTTTCGGTACCGATATGCTCCGTCGTGATGCGTTCCAATTCCACGTTTCTTCGCACCATGTGATACTTGTTATCGATGTGCTTGGTTTTAGCATGCTTGCCTGGCTTTGCTGTCAACGAGATTGCTCCCTCATTGTCACCTAGCAGCAACGGCATTGGATGCTTCCATGCCAACTGCTCACAGAGTCCTGGTAGCCACAACAAGTTCTTTGTTGCTTCAGCCATTGTCACATACTCTGCTTCGCAGGTGCTCAGCGCGTTAATCTCCTGTTTGCGAGAAGCGTATGAAATCACATTCCCATTCAGTGGAGTCACGTATCAACTGATGCTACGCCGATCCACAGGATCATTGGCGTAGTCTGCATCCGAGTAGGTTATCAACGCTGTTGACGTTCCTTCTTGTACATCCATCACTAAGCCGTAATCTTTCGTGGCTTGTAGATAGCGCAAGACTCTCTTGGCCTCTGCGTAGTGAGTCTGGTCATAGTTCGCTAAGAACTTGCCTAGATGCCGCGTGGCATGCGCTATATCAGGTTTTGATGCACTCACTAAGTACTGCAATGCTCCCACCAGTTCTCGGTAGGGCAGGTACTCCTTGGTTTCAGGCACGCTAGCCTTGGACGGTGTCATCGCTTCTGGCGTCGCACATCTATTGCATGACGACATGTGAAAGCGTCGCAGCACTTCCACCACATACTGCTGCTGTGAATACAATTGGCACACCCTGTGTGTCTGGAATCATCGCTCTATGAGCTAATTCGCAAAGCGTACGCCGAGGACGAGGAGCTGCGAGATTTGGTAGAAGCGCTGCGCGCAGATTCCGACGAAATCAAGCTGACAGCTCGTCAACGCGCGTGGTTGCACCGCTACACCCTTGTGAACGACCTTCTCTACAACCAAGTAGAAAAGGGGGACGAACCTCAGTTGGTCGTCCCAAACGATGAGGACCTGAGGCATCGGAACCTATATGAGGCGCACGACACGCCGCTCAGCCGTCACCTCGGCAGGGAAAAATACGTACACGTTGGTGGCCAGGGACTATTGGTGGCCCCACATGTACAAATGAGTACGTTCTTACGTCAAGACGTGTGAAACCTGCCAGCGAGTGAAGCCGGCGCCTTCGTCGGTGGCCCCGCTGATGAGTCTGCCGGTACCGGTTGACTTCTGGCGCTCGGTGAGCATGGACTTCATCTTCGACCTGGGCGAAGCCATACTGGCATATTGGTCTTCGTATGTCGCCTGAGCAAGATGGTGCGGCTGGTGGCGGTGAAACGGAGTGTTACGGCGCCACAGGCGGCCCAACATTTCATGGACAATGTCTTCCGTCATCACGGCCTCCCGGAAGCTTTCGTCAGTGACCGAGATCCCCGCTTTGTCTCTCATTTTTGGAGGCACCTCTTCCGGCTGCTCGGCACGCAGCTGGACATGTCCACGGCGGACCATCCTCAGGCCGATGATCAAACCGAGCGGGTCAATCGCGTGTTAGAAGATGTGCTACGCAGTGTCTGCGTGGCAGCGCCCACGAAGTGGAGCACGCAGTTGGCGCAAGTCGAATTCGTGTAGAACAATGCTGTTCACGCTTCCACCGGGTTCACACCCTTCTACGTAAACGGACTACGGCATCCGCGGACGCCACTATCGTTGCCTCCGGCTTCTGAGATGAGTGGGGGAGAAGCTAGCGCTATTGACCCAAGGGGCCTCACGGGTGTGCCCTTGTCCGTCAAACGGAACTTGATCTCGTTCATAGAGTCCGGAGAAGCCATCCGCGTTCGCGTCCGGGACGCCATGGCAGCAGCACAAGACTTGCAGAAGGAAAACAGCAATCGCCATGGGCGTAAGAACACTCAGGTGTTTAAGTTGGGAGACTTGGTATTACTCAACGCTAAGAACCTCCCTATTCACGCAGTGTCTGCTGTAGGGAGCACCAAGCTCAGACCACGCTTCGTGGGCCCGTTCACGGTCATCGGAGTACACGGCAGCGCCTACACATTGGACTTGCCACCGGCAATGACGACACACCCCACGTTTTACGTCGGCATGCTCAAAGCGTACCGCTCGGTGGAGGAGGCTTCCCCGTCGTATCTGGTAGTTCAGCGGCATGCTGACGCAGCGCGTTCTGCATCACCCGCTGCAGTAGCTCCTCTGATAGCGGGGCAGAAGCGCTCGGCGCAGTCGACGGAAGAACCCGAGAACCAGTCGATATCGGTTCCGGCCGAGGCTGACGCTCCAAGTAAGCGACTCGGTCGTACAACGCTCGGAGCCAACGGGCCTGATCAGTCAACGAGGTGTCGTTCCGACGCACGCACTCCCCAAGATATGCGTAGCGCTCTTCGAGCTGCCTGTGACGGTCCGAGAGGTCTTCCAACTGTCCCTGAGACTGCCTCGCAGCTCCGTCGAAGTCCTCTTGCGCATGGCGCAGACGCGACACGAACTGGGTCTCGTGGAGTTGCTGGCGACCGCACAAGGCGACTAACTCTGTCCGCTGGGTCTCCAGAAGAGACTGACAGCTTTCCACGGCTTCACGGAGGCGCCGTGGCGCCGATCCCTGGTCACCAAATGGCTGGGAGGCAGCGCCCGCCTCCTCCGTTGCAGGGCAACGAGGGGGAGCCGTACTTCCACGTGGAGAGGCTGGTGAATCACCGGGAACGCGACGGCCACGTCCAGTATCTGGTGAAGTGGCGCGGCTACCCGATGGCCCATAACTCATGGGAGCCGGAAGGCCACCTCGTAGAAGACTGCGCCGATGTCGTGGCCGCTTACAAGCGCTCCCTTGGAGCTGGTCGGCGCTAACATAGCCGAGCACACTTCTAGGCTCTACAGGCTGTGACTGCCGAGCCTTCTGAACCTTCGACACGACCTCGTTGAGGATGGCCCGTGGGGTCGGCAGGTCACGATCGTAATGACGCCGCCCCCAGCGTTCCTCCGCAATCATCTTCGCCATGCGGAAGCGAAGTCGTCGCTGAGCGAGCCAATTCAGCCGGTACGGCGACTCCAGGATATAACGGGCCAGGTGTGTCCGTTATCTAGCGTACACTATAGACTGCGAGGAAGCGCGGTAGACTCAGGAAGCTGAGCCTGAGTATGGGCTTTGGGGTAAATTTAACTCTGATTTATGTTAGTGGCCGTTGGGGCCACTCAAATGCAAACTGTCGTCTGATTGGTTGAAATGGCTCTCCACTTTTATCCAATGACAGGACTACACGAAGCACACGCTAGCCGTGTGCTTGTACCTACTTTGTATCTTTAGCTATATAGATCTACCTACATATGTAACTTGAAACAGCCCGTTACACAGGAACTCAGGCATCGGATAGCCTAAGTGGTGAAGCCAGTCCTTGAAGTCGATCTCGTTACGCTGGCGGGCAAGGCCCGTGTATTAATGGAGGACGAGCGGACACTCGGCGTAATTCTCGACACCACGCCTTGGGCGCCGGCTCTCATTCAAGTACGACGCGTACTGGCGCGGAGTCCAGACGCGGAGAGCCAGCAACTGCTCCCGCGAGCGCGGCACGGAAGGATTAGACTCACGTCCGCGCTTCGCGTCACGGCGATGCTCAGCGTCTTGAAGCATATGGCGCGAGCGCTCGCTGAGAGAGTCGCGATTCTCGCTCCGCAACAGCGTCGGGTCGATACCCTCATCAACACCAGCGTTGGTAATGATCAGGGCCTGCTTGGGCAGGGCTGGCGGAGCTATCGTAGCGTTTGACGCTTGAGCGCGCTTGACAGCAGCGGCGCTGCGAGGCGTGGGAGGGCTGCCAGGATGCACGGCCCGTTGGGTTTCCGTCAGCTGCGGTGAAGCGGGAGTCTTCGGATCGTCTTTGCTCTCTTCCTCGGGGAAGAGGTCGCTGTCCGACGCCGGATCGTAGTCCACCTCGGCCGAGGCATCTTGAGACGCGATCTCAGCAGTCGGCTTTGCCGCAGGATCAACAGGAGGCGGTGGGACCGGCTTCGCTTGCGTTGGTTTTGCCACAGTCGCATCCTCTGACGTCTTGGGCTCCGCAGCTTCCGCCCCGGGGGCTTGATCGGCGCTCTCGTCATCACTCCCAGTGATCGTGGTCACGCCGGTGATATCGGAGTCTTCGTGGTCGCTGTCGACGCCAGGGTCGTGTACGGGGCCGAGCACCTGCACTTCGTGACGCTTACGCCGCCGCGATTCGGCCTTGGTCGGGGGGCTTCTTCGCGGAGGGTGAGGGCTGAGCCTTCGGCTTATATCCAGCGGGAGGATCACATGTCGTTGCCGAAGCGGCCGCCTTCGCAGAGATCGCGGGACCCTTAGTGCCACCCCCAGGTGTGGGGTCGGTCGGAGCGGTCTCGCTCGGCGAGGGGGCTTGAGGCGGCGAAGCTGGATCTGCGGTGCCCATTGGGCTGGCGGCTGTGTCTTGCGCTGGCGTTTTGAAGAATGAGACAGCGTCTGCTGGGTCGGCACGTGGTGCGCACGTTTTGCTGGATTCCCCCTGGGACGGGTGCTTCTCGTTTGGGTGTGGGAGGGTGTAACGGGGCGCGCCACGCCGGATGGCCGACGGTTGAATGTGATTCTCAGGTGGTCCACACGAATGAGGTGTCCCACACAAATAAGTTGTGGCACACGAATGTCGTGTGCCACATGATTTGGGGTGCACCACATTGGGCATCACTAAGTACGCTTATACTAACCTATATCAGTAGGTTAGGCCTGAGCCATTCATTAGGCTGTCGTCATTAAAGGACGGTTTACTATTCAGGTAGTTACAGTAAATAGGGACAAGAGTGTGACAGTAAATATACTCAGTTTAAATCTAACCTCGAAGATCGCAAGGCTTTGGTTCCAGGAACCATAAGCCATAGGAAGGCAGGGCCTCCTCGTGCGAACAAGACGACAGAGACGCCAGGCGTCTGTCCGGTTAGAAGCTACGCTTCCTCAAGCCAAGGTGCATGTGACCCCCGTCACACTCGTCGAGTCGATCGGCAGCACGAGTTCGCCTCCCAGATCCATCCAACCGCTTGACGAATGACCTTAGGTCCAAAATACTGAACCCAGTTGTTCTTCGTCTTCATGAGTTCAATGCATCGGCCCAGAACCTTGTTGGCAGCCGGCGTATCCCCGTTGAGAGGAGGCCGGTTGCCGGTCGACCGAGAAGTTGCCTTCCCGGTCATCGCCGACGGCTGCAAACCGTCGGACCCATCTTCGTTGTCGTCAGTGCTGGTTCGGGACCAGCCACTTCGTCCAACTCTTCGGTGAGGTTACGCGCGAGCGACCTCACCCCTCCGCTGCGGCCTGCAGACACTGCAGCGGCTTCCGAAATCTCGGACATCGCTGTCTTCTCTTCCAGGTAATCATCTTCATCATCTTCTTTGGCGTCAGAGTAGTCCACCGACCCATCCAAGCTGCTCGAACGTCCGGTGATTGACTCCATCCAAGACGTCGGAGGGGTCGCGAACGACGAACCGGAGCGCGACGAAACCTCGTTGCGCGTCCCATTTGACTTCATCGGCGTTGCTGGTACCGCTGACTTCTCTCCATTCGCCATCTTCTCTCTTCTTATCTCGTTAGGGTAAGAACCTAAACAACCAAGACACACAGAAGGTCGCACCAATCCCGGTTCGCGGCACCAGTTGTCGTGTAGGAACACGCTGAAATTCTCGCTAACAATCGGTATGAGTCCCACCAACAACACACGTCTCCCCGGTAAGGTCAACGAATGTTGGATCAAAACCTGAAGACCAGGAACGATCCCTTACACCAGGTCGGTTGCAAGCGCCTCTGTATACCGAGGTTGTCTTCGGTCAACCCACAAACCTGCACCACTAGCCACGAAAGAGGGCTAGGATGCAATATAGCGCTTTCGCGCAAACCCCTACAGTCCTTCAGAAGGAAGGGTAAGCCTAGTACAGGGTAAAACCTCGGCAGGTAGTCAAATATACGTATAGACACTCGGGTCCCACAGATATATATAGGGCGACACTCTGTTGTCGCTCCCACCTCTCGGCCACACCTACTCTTGGATTGGCCCGAACGAACCCTCGATCAATACACCTTGGGTCCACTAATTAGCATCCCACGCAGCAGGGCGTGTCCAGGCACTACAATAAGCTAGCTACACTTACCGAAGTCGGACTTAACCCTTGATCGCTTGGGGGGAAGACTGCTGATTTATTTCTGTTAACCTACGGCTCTGAGAGCCTTTGTAGGCTATCCTATAGTAATCCTATATCTATATACAAATATCAAAGGTGAACAGATCTCTGTGGGAGATCCTGGACCTGACTCTATAGAGACCGAGCATACGACCGGTCCCTACTAAGTGCTAGCTTACACAACGAAATATGTTTCAAACCCTAAGGCCGTGTTCGACTTGGGTTGAAATTGCTGGTTTGCAGGTTTTGTGTCCGAAAATAAGCAAATAGCTCTTTCGGCCTAACTCGAACACAAAAAGCCCATAGAGCTTTTTCAGGCTGAAATGAGGCTAAAATGACTGGATCCGAGATTTAGGGGAGACCTGTTTTTCGCTGTTTCAACCCCTCCTCAAATGCGTATTTTGCAAAGGAGTTGGTTCGAGCCAAACAAGCCTAAGATTAAAGTCTTGCAAGGACTTACCAACTACCTCCGAAAGTCCTGCGAAGGTCCGGCAAAAGGACAGAAAGGCACGATACATGTATTCTTGCTGCCTGATAAGGAGGCACATCATGTGCCGCCATGATCGGCTCCTCCGCAACTTGCGGAGGAGTGCGGACCGCAAGCCCAGGTTCACCTGGGACATATTTTCAGTGTCCCATGCGCTCCAGCTGCGAGCGAAAATTCACCCATGTGGGCAGATCAAGTAAGTAAGCGGTGCACTACACGGTGTTTCGTGTTGCGATCAAGATTGTCTGATGTTTGAGAATGACGCAACACAGCCCACTCGAGTCCCCAGGCCAATCGAGCTTGTGCTGGGTATCAGCACTAGACCTCACGCCTTGAGTTAAAGTTTACACTGCCAACTTGTGCTTCTACTGCAAGCACTTGTACATGTACTGTATCATTCAGTGATGGCATTCACACCATATCCGTGAGTGCTGGTTGCGCTCTCCCCAACGCAGTCTCACCTGCAACAACCTACAAATCATGAAGGAACGGGGGTTAGTCAACATTGTTGGTGTGAAAAACAAATCAATACCTCATAATATATATCCCGTATATATAGATCGATTGGAGTTGACAGGGTATGAATGAAAGTCCCAACATCTACCTGTTAAATATAGTACATTGCGTAAAAAGACAGGTTTCAGTAGTTCAGCAGGACAAGTCCATCAAGAGCGCAGTCACTGATTGAACCAGGCCGTGGCCACACACTTCCCAATTGGTCGCAATTCCAAGAGCAGACCGCCGACATACGACTATGAGTTCCCCGCAGTCGATCGAGTGCAAGGCCGCCGTGTGCTGGGCCGCCAAGACGGACTACGTCCTCGAGGAGGTGGTCGTGGCGCCGCCGCGGAAGGGAGAGGTGCGCATCAAGATCGTCGCGACTGGCGTCTGCCACACGGATGAGTACACACGTTCGGGCGCCGACCCGGAGGGTATCTTCCCTGTTATCATGGGCCACGAGGGCGCGGGCATCGTGGAGAGCGTGGGCCCCGATGTGACCAGCGTCAAGGCGGGCGACCACGTGGTGCCGTGCTACACGCCGCAGTGCCGCAACTGCAAGTTCTGCAAGTCGAACAAGACGAATCTCTGCTCCATCATCCGCAACACGCAGGGCAAGGGCCTGATGCCCGACGGGACCTCGCGCTTCACGTGCAAGCGCAACGGCGAGACGCTCTTCCACTTCATGGGCACGTCCACCTTTTCCGAGTACACGGTGCTGCCTGAGATCTCCGTGGCCAAGATTGACTCCTCGGCGCCCATGGACAAGGTCTGTCTGCTGGGCTGCGGCATCACCACCGGCTACGGTGCCGTGGTAAACACCATGAAGGTGGAGAAGGACGCGACTGTGGCCGTGTTCGGCCTGGGCGCTGTGGGTCTCGCTGTGATTATGGGCGCCAAGGCTGTTGGCGCTCGCAAGATCATCGCCGTCGACATCAACCCCAAGAAGTTCCCGATTGCCCAGGAGTTTGGTGCCACGCACTGCGTGAACCCCAAGGACTATGCCGATCGCCCGATCCAGGACGTGCTCATTGAGATGACGGAGGAGGAGGGCTTCGGCGGACTCGACTACACGTTCGAGTGCATCGGCCGCCCGGAGACCATGCGTGCTGCGCTCGAGTGCTGCCACAAGGGCTGGGGTCAGTCGTGCATCATCGGCGTTGCCGCTTCCGGCGTGGAGCTGGGCACGCGGCCGTTCCAGCTCGTGACTGGCCGTCGCTGGGCTGGCAGCGCCTTTGGTGGCTTCAAGAGCCGTGATGGTGTTCCGGAGCTGGTGAACAAGTACATGAAGAAGGAGATCAAGGTGGACGAGTTCATCACCCACAAGTTTGACCTACCGCAGATTAACGACGCGTTCCACGCCATGCACCAGGGCGACGTAAGTGCCTGCTGTGTTTTACATGTCGGAGGTTGAAAGTGTCCTTGTCACCGTACTAACCCGCTTTTTTTTCTTTTTTGCGTGCGTGATTCCAGTGCATTCGCGCCATCGTGTACTTCCAAGGTGTGCCCCAGGAGTAAGCAGTCACGTCTGTGCGTGATAGTGGTTTAACAGCCGAGTTAAAGAAGATGTGCGAGTAGCTCGGGTCTGCTTTGCGCTTTATGAGGTTAACGCGATGGTGCGAGGTCGCCCTCGTGCTGCGGAAACACGACAAAATTGAGCCCAAGTCTGCCTTGTTGAAAGGCATCGACGGGTTGCAGCAAGGCAATTTTCAGGTAGCCCGCCACCACCATCTTCTAACTCTTGCAAGGCACGTTAGGAGAAGCTACTGCAACGCACGCGTGCACGGGCTGCCAGCAACATCCCAGCGCAACACATGCGGATGCTTACCACACCTGCACTTCATTGTCCAGGTTCACCGTGCGTGTGCCGCCAAAAAGTGCCGCAAGGGCATCACTTGCCTCCAGTCCTCGCGCGTATTGTCCTTGCAGGAGGTCAAATGTACCAATTGCAACCGCACTGCGCCCCATCGACGAACTCGATGGATATCGGTCCAGGAAGTTCTCGCTGCATGCCGAGAAGCTCGCTCGTCGAGCCATTGCCACTGCCACCGAGCCGAGCCCGCAGAGCGTTTTCTTCTGGAAGCAGAACCGTATCTGATACCATCAGACTGATAGTCAGGGTGTGCGGAATGGCTGGCCCCCAGCTCGGGATCGAGCGCCGTGCCGAGATTTGATGCACGTCGCCCACAAGAACTATCTGCCTCAAATTTGGTTGCCTTCAACAGTTGGCCTGCAACAAATCATACCTCACTACATGCTATTAAGTAAAACAGTCATGAAGATACAGTAGCCGCATCGTGACTATATTTTACAGGGAGACCGCCACGATATTTTATTTCCTCGTTAAACAGTATAATCCGTTTCGCCCGGCCTCATCACGGTGATTAGAACCCAGGGATCAACATGCTGTTTAGAGGGATTTGAGCGGCGGGTGTACGTTGCTCGGCTCTCCGACCCTTTGCCAAGATCTCATTTCATTCATTCTGGAATTCGCCGGAAGAAGACCAAGCAACTCTCCCCCTCCAGCCAACTCCACTATGAGTGTCAACGCCCAGCCCGGTGACAAGGTCGTGCTCGCCTACAGCGGCGGCCTGGACACGTCCATCATCCTCAAGTGGCTCACCAACAAGGGCTTCGAGGTCATCTGCTACTGCGCCAACGTCGGCCAGCAGGGCGAGGACTACGAGAAGGTGCGCGCCAAGGCGATGACCCTGGGCGCCAAGAAGGTGTACATTGAGGACCTGCGCGAGGAATTCGTCAAGCACTACATCTTCGAGGCCGTCAAGTCCAACGCCATCTACGAGTCCCGCTACCTGCTCGGCACGTCGCTGGCCCGCCCCGTGATCGCCAAGAAGCAGGTCGAGATCGCCCAGGCCGAGGGCGCCAAGTACGTGGCCCACGGCGCCACGGGTAAGGGTAACGACCAGGTGCGCTTCGAGCTGTGCGCGCAGGCCCTGGACGCCCACCTCAAGACCATCGCCCCGTGGCGTGACTCTGAGTTCATCGAGAAGTTCAAGGGCCGTGCTGACCTGATCCAGTACGCCAAGGAGCAGAACATCCCCATCGACGCTACCCCCAAGGCCCCGTACAGCGTGGACGAGAACCTGTACCACACCTCGTACGAGGCCGGCATGCTCGAGGACCCCATGACCGCCCCCATGGTCGAGATGTTCAAGATGACGGTGGACCCCAAGGTCGCCCCCGACGCCGCCGAGCAGGTCCAGATCCGCTTCGAGAAGGGTATCCCGGTGGGTGTGACGAACCTCACGGCCAAGACCGCCGAGCTTACGGGCGCCCTGGAACTGTTCCTGGAGCTGAACAAGCTGGCCGGCAAGCACGGCATTGGCCGCATTGACATCGTCGAGAACCGCTTCGTCGGCATCAAGTCGCGCGGCTGCTACGAGACCCCGGGAGGCACCATTCTTCGCGCCGCCCACTTGGACTTGGAGGGACTTTGCATGGACCGTGAGGTCATGAAGGTGCGCGACTCGCTGTCGGCCAAGTTCGCCGAGTTCTGCTACAACGGCTTCTGGTTCGCCCCCGAGATGGACTTCGTGCGCAACGCCGTGGACTTCTCGCAGCAGAACGTGACGGGCTACGTCAACCTGGAGCTCTACAAGGGCAACGTGACCGTGATCGGCCGCTACTCGGACGAGGCTCTGTACAGCGCCGACCTGGCCTCCATGGACCAGGAGGGCGGCGGTGCCAACTTCGACTACAACCCGGCTGACGCCCAGGGCTTCATCCGCATCAACGCCACGCGCCTCAAGGCCTGGCGGTGCCGCCCCCAGCCGAAGAAGTAAGCTCGATCGCGCATCAGCGCATTGAGGTTGCTTTATAATATGAGGGGCCTGGGGAGCCACGCCATCACTGGCAGCTCCAGCCTGCAGCAGAGTCGTGCCGAGTAAAAGAAACACAAAAATGAATATGATCCGAGTGCTCGCTCGGAGCTGCCAGCCCAAAAAACGACCAATGTCTTCCTTCTTCGCCATTGCATTACCGTGTTCTGCTAGATGTAGCACACGCACGCGCGGAAACCTCGCGACGCTTGACTTCAACTTCAAAAGATCACTGACTTAAAATGGAACATGGCTACATTGACAAGATTTTGATCACAGCCAAACATTGTTATTATAGTTCCCCCAAATTATAGTCCCCCAAAATATAATACTAGGTCAAGAACGCAGCCAAGCATGGGGAACGACGGCGGCGTGATCGCCGTGAAGCGCAAGTTCATGCGCCACGCGAACGTCAAGGCGCGCGGGGAGAAGGCGGACCAGGAGGCTCTGCGTCTGGAGAAGGCGCGAACGTGCGCTTTGTCGTCGGAGCCGCTGCGCGAGCCCGTGGTGGCCTGTCGCCTGGGCAACCTCTTCAACAAGCAGACGCTGCTGGAGCACCTGCTGGTCAAGTCGATGCCCGAGCGGTTCCGCCACATCACGTCGCTCAAGGACGTGGCAACGTGCCGCGTGACGCGAGAGAAAGAGGGGGCGGAGGACGCGCTCTGGTGCTGCCCCGTGACCATGGCCGAGTTCAACGGCAAGCAGCCCTTCGTGGTGCTCTTTTCGTGCGGCTGCGTGCTGTCGGAGCGCGCTCTTAAGGCCGTCAACACCAAGGAGTGTCTGGTATGCGGCAATCCATTTGAAGAGCAGGACGTGGAGATGTTGCTGCTGGACGACGAGCAGTACGAGACGAAGCAGAAGCAGCTACTGGAGCTCAAGGCCGAGGGGAAGCGAGTCAGGAAGAGCAAGAAGAGGGCGAAGGAGGAGAAGGAGGAGAAGGATGGCGGCAAAAAGGAGCACAAGAAACATCACAAGGACAAGAAGAGCAAGCGGAAGGCAGAGCAGCTGGGCGAGATGGGGGACGCGAGGCTCGTCAAGATCGCAAAAGACGCAAGTGAATCCATTTCCAAGGCCAAGGAGAAGAGTCAAGTGTTCGCGTCCCTCTTCTCAAAGGAGAAGCAGGAGAAGGCGAGCGCCAACGACCTGCTCATGACGATCGGTGGCATGCGCTACACGCTGTCGTAGACCGGGTGGAGCGAGAGCAGCGGTGAGAGTGTAGATTTCTCCATATTTAATACTTTCCAGCGTGGCTCTTGACAGCCAGTGGCTAACGTGTTGCTCTCTACGGCCCATATACATGAAATACACTAAACACACAGCCAAACACCCGTGAGCGTTAATATTACCGTACACCCCTTTACTTGCTCGAGGAGACACTGCAACAAAGATTTAGATTTTATCCAGAGTAGGGCAACACGAATGCGGGTGTAAATCAGCAGTTCACTAACGCCCAAGTGAGCTCTTACATGTATCCTGACCTGAAAGTGAACGTCTTCGACGCCGATCGTTCAAGAACTCGAGGATGCAGCTAAGTGAAAACGACAAAAGTAGCAATAGCTACAATAAGATGTTTCTTTTGGACAGAGCAGCATGGCGTGTGCGTGTATTCGTCGGAATCTCGAGCTCAATAGTTACGACCAGATTGTTGCGGAGCCGTCGGTGCAGCCAGTGACAAGCATGCTACTCTCAGGATGACATGCGAGAGCTCGCACTGGTTTCTTGTGCGCAACAAACGAATGCGCTTGCTTAGCGTCCACGAAATCCCACCAATAGACCTTTCCATCCTCGGAGCCGCTAAGCACGAAGGCTCCATCGCTTGACAACCCGCACTCAATTTTATAGGCTTGCACACTGTGTCCACGATAGCTGAGTGGTGCAACAATCACAAATCGAGTGAGTACGGTCGAAGGGATGCATGACCTGCCCCCATTCACACCTCTTCACTTCTGTCCCGTTAGCTTTCTCAATCAGTCGAATAGAACCGTCCAGGCATCCAGCAAGGATGAAGCGCGTGTCGGGGGACTGTGCAACTGACACCACAGGCTCTGCAACACCAATTAGTATCACCGGCGTGCTATCACTTCATCTGTAGCCGTACCATCAATATGCTCACAGAAGAGCTGTCCAGCGCGAAGGTCGTACGTGCGCACAATACCATCAACACACCTGAAGAGCAACGGGAACCCTGCTAGGATAACTCGTAGCCACAAGGAAGTGCATCAAAATGCTTCCGTACCCTGCAATGATCTCATGGTCCGTCAGCACCATCGAAGTGACGCTGTCCGTGAAGTCATCCAGAATCTGTATTGGCATGTACGCATTTCGAGCTCTAGTCCACACAGCACAGCAAATAAGTAAGTAGCACTCATTATCAGAAAGACCGACCACTCCAATTGTCACCTGATGTCCCAAGCGCGGATCGTCTTATCATACGACCCACTTAGCAACACGGACGAATCCGCATTATAGCGAACGCAGTTCACACTCTGCAACACAAACCCATATCCAACCACGTCAGCTCTCGCTTCACTCAGCACCGTGCGCCAGTCTCGTACATGCTCGTGGCCTTCAAACTTGCGAATAACTTGAGCAGTGGGCACGTCCCACATGAACACGTCTCTGTCTCGACCGCACGAAGCGAACTTGGAGTTGTCATGAGCTCTGCAGCAGCAAAACCAAACGTATATCACATCCACTCGTCACTTGCCGCAGCTCCCGACTCACTCTAGCAGCTCTGCATCGTACATTGCAACGTCTTGCACGTCGTAGCCGTGTCTTCCTTCGTACGTTTTGACCAGCAGCGCCTCGCCCGGCCTCTCTGCGCCGTCGCGGTGCGGGTTCCAGAGCCTCACCGTCTTGTCCTGGCCACACGTCATCACGTATGTACCTTTGGCTGCGATATACGAGCGAATTGCAGCGTAAGAACGACACCACAGGCATAGGAGGGTAGCGGAAGGCCAGGCGAAGAAGTACAGTTGAAGCGCACGGCGTTGACGGGTCCGTGGTGGCCGTGGAGCTCGCGCACGCACACGCTGGGCACGCCGCTCGCCTCATTCATTGAGAATTGTGCCACTTTTGCTCACTATACTTTGATCAAGAGAAAAATGCGTACGACATAGATTGCGATGCTGTTGCAGTGGTTGATATTGTAGCCATTTTACTAAGGTGGCAGTCTCCTCTAGTCCAATGCAACACGCACAACATGCAAAACAGTGGCTCGAGCTGCGAGCTCTCCCATCGTCCCAGTGGCACCAAGTGGTCTTCTGTATCAACCGCTTCTGCGACTGGGAGGACGGGATCGGGCGTCTTGTAAAATTGCCACAAGCACGCAGCTACTTCGGCAACAATTTCCGTCTCCTCCTCCTTCCTTCCTTCTTTGACTGCTTTCGAGTCTTTCCGTTCTCTCTCACCCTTAAGGCGAGGTGGCAGGGGAGACCGAAGCCTCGAACAGGTCCCAGATGTTGCCGTTCGCGAAGTCGTTGTCCACGATGCTCACCAGGAAGTACGTGTTGTGGATCTCGCGCATCAGTTTGGCAGACTGGCTGCCCTCCTCATACAGCGACGCCCACATCTTGATCCACAGGGCGAACGCCTCGTCCTTCCACACCAGGAAGCTGCTGCTGTCCACAATCGTGGGCTGCAGGATCTCCTTGTTGGGGAAAACACCCCACGTCACGGCCACAGCCGACTTGCTGGCGTTCGAGTACGAGTGGCCGTTTAGGTTCACCGCGTGGTACTGCACCGACGGCTTCTTGGCAGCGTTCTCGATGATGATCTTCATGTTCTCGGGTGACACGAAGCACTCCACGTACGCTTTCTGGTACACACGGCCTCCAGGACCACCCCAGCCGAACATGGGGTCGTCGGACAGCGCGCCGTTCACGCGCGGCTGGCTGTTGATTGTCAGGAACCCGGCGGCGTTGGCGGCGGCGAGCTCCTGCTGGACGGTCGAGGTCTCTGCGTGCAGCGCAGCATCGCACCACGGCAGACCTGAAATCTCGCCACGCACGTACTGCACGAATGTGCGGCGAACGTCTTCTTTGGTGGCAGGGGCCTCACCCCACATCGCGCGGCGCTTGCTCGGCGTGGATGTGTTGGAGGGTGCGAAGTGCGACTCCGTGAGCTCGCCGAACGCGGGGCTCTCGCTGTTGCCCCAGCGGCCGTTCGGATACTCATCCCACATGGCCGTACGGTTCACGTAGCTCTTGGGTCGGTTGGACCAGTAGATCGGGCGCACGCTCTCGGACGCTCGCTTCGACAGCGTCGACGTCTGCCAGGGAAGCTCACGGCGCGGGACACGGCTGGACAGCGACGAAAGACCCTCCAGGATACGACGCACAGAGCGCTCCAGGTTGAGCGTGTAGAAGTGCAGGCCGGGCACGCCAGCGTCGATCAGCTGCTGGCTCATCGTGATGCCGAGCTGCACACCGTAGTCCTTGACCGCTTCATCGTTGTCCTTAATGGGCTCCAGCGCCTTGCGCACCTCCTCCGGCACGCAGGTGTTGCAGAACGACGTCATGCGCTCGAAGCCGCCGTAGTTCTGGATGGGCATGATGCCAGGGATGATCGGCACGGTGATGCCGACGGCGCGGCACTCCTTGACGAAGTCCACGAACACCTGCACGTCGTAGAAGAGCTGCGTGATGACAAAGTCGGCTCCGGCGTCCACCTTCTCCTTGAGGTACTGGATGTCGGCCTTCTTGTCCTGACTCTCGACGTGGCCCTCGGGGTACCCGGCCACGCCGATGCAGAAGTGGTCGCCGTATGCCTCGCGCATGTAGCGCACGAGGTCCACGGCGTGCGAGAAGCCGCGGTCGCACTCGTCGAAGCTCGTGGCGCCGCGCACGGGGTCTCCGCGCAGCGCGAGGACGTTCTGGATGCCGGCGGCCTTGGCATGGTCCAGCGCCTTCTTGATGTCGGCCTCGGCCATGTTGGTGCACGTCATGTGCATGAGCATCTCGAGGCCGCTGAGCTTCTGCGCGTTGGCGCTGAGCTCCAGCGTGAGCTGCGCGCTGGAGCCGCCGGCGCCCCACGTCATATCGCAGAAGAGCGGCTCCAGCGCCGCCATGCGGTCCATGCGCGCGTACAGGTTGTCCACGCCCGCAGGCGTCTTGGGCGGGAAGAACTCGAACGAGTAGAAGACCTCCTGGCGCTCCACGCTCGCGTTGATCTTGTCGATGATCTTCATCCTCTTGTGCTGGTGGGTCCTTTGTACGATCGGCGCGCCGCCTTCGCTTCGGGGGGTAATTGCGGACTGAGCTTTGCTTCCGATGGCTGGCAGGCGCTCACGGCTATGATACGGCCACAACATTCAAATCACGCGTCTTGATATCACATAACCTGTTTCTTCACTTGCATTTTGTTAGTTCCAAATTGACTGTTGAAATCCATTTACTGCCAGATTGCTGTCGTAATTGATACATGTAGATCCGTTTCGTTTATAGCTCAGTACGGTACTTGTTTGTGTTTTGTGTATTTTTGACCAGCATCGCCAGTCGGATCTGCTGGAGGAGCATGGAGCACGGGACCCGGACCGCTGCGGCAAGGGCCCAGGCGCTCGTCGACGACCACGAGCGGCCCACATGCGCTGCATGCGGTCGGTCGCTGCCTCTGGGAGGATTCCCGCGGCACCAGCAGTCGAAGCCGATCCCGTACGCTGCCATGCTGTGCGATTTATCTCTCTCGGGGTGCTCGAATGTTCACTGGGGTGTGCGTTCCTGTGCTACAGCAAATGCGCAGCCTGCGCGGGGCAGTCCAAGGTAGGAGCTGCAACAAGGTCCCAAGGTCCCAGCGCAGATCACGAGCAGCGGGTGTGTATTGCATGCAACCGATCGCTGGCCCCAAAGGCCTATTCGCGCCACCAACAGTTGAAGCCGAATCCGTACGTGGGCGCTTTCACCACTAGGCTGCAATGGAAATTTGGCGCGGAATATGAATGTGACTTGTGTGGGAAATGGTTTGTGCGTGCTGCAGCAAGTGTAAAGCATGCGTAGAGAAGTCGAAGGTGGGCGGTGATGCCCAGCCGCGACTCAAACGCTGCGTGCAGTGCTTCCAGAGTCTGCCCAAGACCAACTTCTCCAAGCGACAAGCCCAGTTGCTGGACGCAAAGTGCAGAGCGTGCGTGGGGGAGCTCGAACGCGCCGCCACTGCCTCGCCAGCGCATGTTGCAAGTAAGTTACTAGTCTGTCTGAATTTTTGCCGGGTGTAGAACAATGTCCACTGAGAGTAATTTGGTTACATTATTTTGTTTCACCAGGCAAGTGGAGCTTTGATCAGTACTATCGTGTTTGCCAACGCGGCAAGACTGGAGGTGTGTCGGTGCGCGTGAAGCACAACATCGCGTCCCCTTTGCTGGGCTACATCCCTTTAGGGCGCGTGTTCCGTGGCACGGCACCTATTTGCAATGAGCAGGGCGACCCAATGGTGAGGCTAAAGGGGCCACACCTCCCTAGTGCTGTCGAGCGAGATGAAGCAAAAGCGGCCACCATAGAGGACGAAGGAGTCGAGCGGCAAATTAAGGAGGCGTGGGTGCCGTGCCGCTCTCTTCGCAACGAGATCCTGCTGGAGCCGCATGGAGGACCATTCGTCTGCGGTGATGAAACTGGTCAGACCAGCAGGTTTTTCCGATGTGTAGTAGAAGGCTGCAAAGTTCGTGAGTGCGCCGATCTGGAGATTTCAGAGCTGGGCTACGTGCTATACGGCGACGTGATCGAAGTGGTTGAGTCCACTGTGGCTCCGGATGGAGTTGTATTCTTGAGACTGCACGAAAGATATTTTGATGGTGCTGCGTGGGTCGTCGAGCGCTCACTAGACAACGAGTCTGTGCTGAACGCGGTCGAGGGCCCGTGGACGTCATCGCCAGCCACACCTAGAAATGAGACGTATCGCTGTGTTCAGGACTCGGGTGCTCCTGTACGCATGGAGCCAGAGTTGACAGCTCCACCAGTGGGGCGCATTCCTTGCGGTACTGTTGTCACGGTTGTGGAGCGTGCTATTACGGATCAACGTCAGGTTTTTCTCCGAATTGTCGACTTCAACGCTCTTGTCGATGACAAGAATGCTGGTGATAACTGGATTATCGAAACGAGCACCTGCTGCGCCAGTGTCATGATCAAAGTCAACCGCGATTGACAATGATGAACAGCTATAGAAGACAGTACATTTATGGTGTATCTAATGAGCGACGAATACACCTCGTAGAGTCCTGTCGCGCGTGACCTCAACATGTAGCCTTGGTATTCAAACCCACACCCACTTGTGGTGAGGTTGCCACATATCTGGGTAGTCCCAACCTTGACCAAAGAAGTTAGGCGGGGCTTGCAGTTGCTCCGGGCCAAGGATCGCCGACACATTTACACCTCCAAGAGCATCGTTGCGCACGAGGAAACAGTTCACACCGTGCGACTCGCAGTACACCAGCGAATACCCGTTGAGTGACCCCCAACGGTGGAAAGCAGCGACACTACCGCCGAAGTATGACGACAATCTGTCCCAGCCGCCACTCCCATCCTCACTGGCATCGTATTGTACCGTTCGAGCCTCACTCGGTGATATATGGCTGTTAACCTCCACAATCACCACACGGGGGGACACCCGCGTCAGGTCAACGGCGCTGAGCAGCCAAAAGTCGTTAAAGTCCACGTCGATGGACAGGAGATCGAGATCTTGAGGAACCAGCCTTTGGTACTTTTCAGCGAGCAGCGGCATGAGATTATCGCGGGTGATAAACTCGCGATGCAACTCAATACTGTCATCTTCGTAACGCGAATCCATTAGAAGTCCTTTCCAACCGTGAATCTGTCGTAGGAGTCGGGTGTTGCATTCCTGCCCATTCTCAGTGCCAAACTCGACGTACGATTTGTCCTTCGTGCCAATGTGTTGAAATATCTTGCGTAGGACGCCATCTTCACCATTCTGAGAGTAAATTCCCCACTCGTGACGCCAAAGCTCGCAGATCCATCGCAAGTTCGGCACTGAGAGAAGTTCTTTTGGACAAAACCGAGGCCGTTGGGGTGTGTGTCCTCTCGGGTCTAGGACGTGTCGCCGTGACGCAATGTCGGGAGGATTTACTGTTGGCGCGGCTTTGAAGGCTATTGTCTTCGAAAGATGCACCGCCTTGTTGTTTGCCGTGAGAAGAAGGATACTAATCTCGTGCTCCTTAACGCCATGGAATGGAATGTGATCCACAGGCGATCGAAAAGTTACGCTCTGGTGTATGGGCTCGTTCTTTGTACCATGACGCAACTCACGTTCATCAACAGCCATCCACTCAGGGTCCAAGCACTCGAAAGAGTCGTCGAGCAAGACGCAAACGCGGAATGCTGGATCGAATGGATCAAATAGTGCCGTGCGAATTTTCGCCACCATATACTCGCTGTCGCTGCTACTTGTTTCAGTCTTTGAGGTGAATATCTCCACCAAATCGGCTGCGGGAACCACGACTTGGAATGTTGTCGCCGCCAAAATCTTCTCACCACTCTTGTCAGTGAAGTGTAGTATGTGGTAGCCTTCGCCACAGTTCGGGGTGATAAAGAGGGGGTCTGTTTGAGGAACCTTAAAGCATGCGATTCGCGTGGTGGCGTAGTCTGCGTTGATGCAGATTTCTTCCGTGGCACTTTCCTCGTTCGAATCTTGGTCGTCTCGCTCCCAGTCCACTTTGACGTAAATACGCTCTGATCGCGGATACAAGCGCGTATCAATCGGACTATCCACCCGTAGTCGTCGTTGTGTGCCAGTACGCTCGCCCCAATCATCTTCCTTTGCGTCTTCATCTTCCCCGGCACGTTCTGCTTGCAAACCCTCGACCCGTTCTCGAACAATGCGAATGAGAGCTGCACAATCCGCTAAATGGAGCTTCTTTTCCAAGCAGAACCTCACAGCATCAGTCGTCCCATTGCTTGACACATCTACCTTAACTTGATATTCCTGCTGATCCAGCAAAACTGGAACCTCCACAAATTCCTTTCCTTTATCTGCGCTGCTCATCACTGGGTCGTTGCAGCCCCAATCCCTCGCCACGAGATCACTAATGCCAGCTGCAGCGATCTCACAGCTCTGGTTGTCCAGCTTGAAGCGTGCACAATACTCTGACATTGTTTCAGTCAGCGGTTGCTCGGGATAGACCACAATGGGCTCGGGGGCTTTAACCTGCTCCTGCGTCGCCTCATCGAGCATCCAGACGTCGTAGGCCAGCGCGCGGTCCAGCGACACGTTCACGACAGCTTCTCGAATGGCCAGTCGAGCCATCTCTTGCATCGCCTCCAGCACCTCTTTCTTGACGTTGCCGCACTTGTACTTGGGCACGCCGAAGGACTCGCAGGCGGAGTTGCCCATGTCCTCGACCGGATTGAACGAGTCTATGTGCAGCAGCGCATACTCCACGTTGGCAGGAGGGATGCGCAGTTGCGCGCAGTGCTGGGCGGAGCTGTCGGTGAGTGGTATGAGATGCAGAGCGAGCAGCAGCGCTCCGGCGAGCAAGGACGCCTGCGTCATTTGTGGGAGCTCTTGAAATGGTATCTTTTGACAAGGATCTGAAAGGTCGTGGCGTGGTGCACGTTTATTTGTGTTTTGCACACCATTTCCGGTGGTCGAAGTTGAGACTGTACTTTGGTGTTAACGCCAGGATACCGACGAGCTACGCGATCGGGGAACGAGAGGCCATCTGGAAGAGGGCGCGTCTTCGGGTCGAAGACAGCGGACATGATGCTCTTCGTTGTCTTCTGGGCCAACTCGAACCAGCGCGCTACATGGTTCGCACTCTTTTGGCGAGTTGCGCCGTCTTGGTTGTTTTGAGAGAGCCTGCGCGCTCCTCGGAGAACTGGGCAACACTGGCTAGATGAGATAGTGTTGGAGACCACGTCGCTAGTGTATGAACTACCCGCCGTCAATACTACATGCACCGCTCTTTAATTAGACCCACGAGTGAAGGTCAGCAGAGCAATCAACGTCGACACCCCAGCGTGCTCACAGCGTTCGACCACAAGCAGATGCTCATTTCCTGATCCCCTCGGCACGACGCGTAGTGGCATCCCGCGAGAAACGATGGCCAAGCTCGAGTTGTTTAGCTATTGGCAGAGTAGCTGCTCCTGGCGCGTCCGCATTGCGCTGGCGTGGAAATGTGTCGAGTACGCGTACCATCCAGTGGATCTGCGTGCAGCGGGCGGCGGTGAACAGCGGCAAGGCGCGTTTCGAAAGCTGAATCCCAACCAGGTACGTCGTTCCACCGCCACCGACGGTGTCAGCGCTTCAGATCGATAGTCTAACCTACCGTTCCCTTGATGCAGCGCGTCCCGGCACTGCTGGTGGACGGGCACGCGATGGCCCAGTCCGGAGCGATTCTCGAGTACTTGGAGGAGGCCTACCCGGCGAAGCCGCTGCTACCGAGGGACCTGCTCGAGCGCGCCCAGGTGCGCAACCTGTGCGGTATCATCGGCTGCGACACCCAGCCGGCCCAGAGCATGGGCTTGTCCTCCAAGGTGAGGCGCTAAATGAGGAATCTAGTTCATATCAGCTCGCGCCGGAAGCGTAGCCAGCCACGAACACTCTCTCACCGCTTGATTGCTGTTCCAGGTCGCGGACTTGCAGTCGCCCGCCAGCACCGAGGAGCACCAAGCGCTGGTCACGGCCTGGAACAAGCTCTGGATCGAACGCGGGCTCCAGGCCTTCGAGGGCGAGTTGGCGCGCTGCGCTGGGCGCTACTGCGTCGGCGACCAAGTGAGCTTGGCGGACGTGTATCTGCTGCCGCAGGTGCACAACGCGCGCGTGTGCCACGTGGCCCTGGCCGAGTACCCAGCGATTTCGCGCGTGGTGGGCGCGCTCGAGCAGCTGCCGGCGTTCGTGAGCTCTCGCCCAGACAAGCAGCGGGACGCCAATACAACTAACTGACTGAGGCTTCTTCACAAGCTTCAAAGTGAGCCACAATAATCCAATTCCTGCCACAACAATCAGCCCCCACACAAATGTAGCCATTTCAGTCCAAAAATAGTCGGATGACCACAGCCAGAAAACGAACAGCGGGTAGGGCACCCTTTGTGGCTCCCGAGGTGTTGCACCTGATGTTGTTGCAGCCAAACGGGCGCTCGCTCCCATAATTCAAGCCCAACCGCTGGGCGCAGAGCGAGCTCTCCGACCGTCTTCATGCTCCTGGGCCGCAGCCCCGGCGCCCCTCGTCGCAGCGTCATCGGCTCCGAGGAGTTCGCCAAGGTCGAGCGCTCGAGCTTCTTCGGGCGCCGGCTGGCGCGCTTCCTGCGCCGCTCCTCGGCCGTGTCCGTGGCCACCGAGCAGTCCGCGCAGAACACTCGGGGCGGCTCGGCCTCCTTGCGGCCCACGTCCGGTGGGGCCGAGGTGGCGGCCATCGGCGCCGTGGACCCGGAGATCGCGTTCAGCGTGCTCAAGCCGCGCAGCTTCGCCGTGTGCACGCGCAACGGCGCCCGACTGGGCAACGAGGACCGCTTCCGCGCCATCGACAACCTGGATCTCTACGGCCTCGGACTGCTCGAGGTGGCGCCGCGCTCGGTGCCGCCGTCCTTCGAGGATCTGCTGCAGGGCCGAGTGCTCGAGAACTTTGTGGTGGAAGGCCGCGCGCCGGCGCTCACGGTCCACAACCTGCTGAAACACGGGCGAGCGGTCGAGGATACGCAGTTCTTCGGCGTCTACGACGGACACGGCGGAGCGAGAGCCTCGTCGCTGTTGGCGCTGCTGTTCCCCGTGTATATCCTCGCAGCACCGGAGTATACGAGCGACTTGGCGGCCGCGTGTCATTCCGCCAGTATGGCGATTAACGAGGAGATTCTGAAGCGAGAGAAGGACGGGCATTGCGAAGGAGGCGCCACGGCGGTGACGCTGCTGATTCGCGGCAATAAATTTGTCTTGAGTAACACGGGCGACTGCAGAGCTATTATGGTGGCGAAGAGAGACAAGGTGGCGCAGGTGACGCAGCTCACGACGGACCACAAGGCCTCGAACGACCACGAGAAGCAACGGATTGAGGAGCATGGAGGCATGGTGCTCTATGTGAAAGGTGTGGCCCGCGTCAATGGCCGTCTGGCTGTTGCGAGGGCTTTTGGAGACGCCGAGCTCAGCGAGCTCGTCATCGCCGACCCGGAAGTCACAGTGCACGAACTACATCGAGAAGATGAGTATATTGTCCTGGCCTCGGACGGCCTGTGGGACGTCCTGACTAACGAGCAGGTGGCGTCTTGTATCAGGTACGAATGAGGTTAGATAGTGCTGACGGAGAAGCCACGACAACTGGACTGACTCCTTGCTTGTGCTTCATTTCTGGTACCAGGAACAATCCGTGGCTTAGCGTGCAGGAGCTGGCCAATATGTTGGCAGACCGGGCCGTCGAGCTCGGAACGATGGACAATGTGACGGTGCTGGTGGTGGACGTACGCGGCAGAATATCCTGATGTGCTGGAGGTGACACTCGACGCCCCACCACTTCAGTTTTGTGATATTCTGCTACCACCTCGACCTGTTCGTTTCCGCCGCGCTAATCCTATAGCTGAATGCGCCAAGCAGCCCAGATTCTGTTATTTAACGCGAGAGAGGCTTCGTCCTGCAGGCCAATCCTCGGATGTAAGCTCCGTACTATTGTAAACGCGATTGGCTTTTGCGATCTTGTTTTAAACCGCTGCGATGTGACAAGCTGCGGTTGTCGTTGAAGTTACAAGCTTAGCGCCAAAGTGAACACGTCCTCTTCGCTTCAAGGCGAGTTATCGCCGTCGTCAACAACCCAACTTAAAAGTACTCCAGGATCAGCACACGCAAAAGCAGGGTCATACTACACTGTAGCAATAGACCGTAGTTGCACTCCTGTAACAAGATATCGTAGACGCATCTTTTCTTTCTATGGAGAAGTGAACAACTATTTTCGTTCCTTTAGACGTTCCCGCGGGGTGGGGCCCCAGAGGACGAGGAGGAACATTCGGATCAGAGCGCTCTGGTGCGGGGCAGCAGACGAAATCGTCAACGCCTAAGCCGTGAGCTACAGCTTCGGGTTCTCTCTCTCTCTCCGAAAAGGCGCTCGCTTTGCGAGGTCGAGGGATTAATTGGACAGCAAGAGCACAGCACGCCGCGAATACCAGCGCTCAGTTCATTGCAGTGGCCGTGGCCCTGTCATCCACGCAGCCAGTCATGTCAGACCGGCGGCGCAAGCGGGATAGTACCAACAGTTCCGCCGACGATACGGTTAAGGATTTCAACGCCGTCGACCCCATCCAAGCTCGCAGACGGAGCGACTACAGCGACCACGAGGGAGGAGTTCGACCCGAGTCATGGATGTCCAAAGTCTCACTAGCCATGAGCTCTCGGATCTTCTCCGGAGGGAAGAAGCTCAGCGGTTCTCGGAGTACCCAAGTGATGCCCATCGATGCTGCCACGACTGACAACAGCAACACGTCGGTGGGGCCCACGTCCTCTTCGTCGTTGCAGGAAATGCAGTGGTCACCGTCACCCTCCACCTCCTTCAACGGTCTACAAGTGTTGCGCCACGTTGCGTCCGAGAGAGCTCTAGGCAGCTCACTAGTCCTACCAAGCAATTCGTCACCTGTATCAGCGTTCGGGTCATGCCCCAACGTGACTTGCGATGTTGCATCGGACAACAGCGACGATGATGACAGATCTCGCTGGCCCTCACATGGTTCGGCACATCGCCGTGGTGACAGTCAGCGGCGGGGTAACAGTCGGCCACAACGCTCCGGCACCGTCGTGCAAAAAGTGAGACCAGGTGATAACGATCGTGTAGACAGCGATGAAGAAGAGGAAATGATGGTCAGATCTACCAGGATCCGAGCGACGTCAATCTCTACCGGAATACTACGCTCACGTGACACAGGTGAAGATGCCAACACTGAGATCAACGTGCAGGATGCCGCACCGATTTTGAAAGGCTTCTTTAGCAAAAGTGTGACCGTCAGCAAAGAGCAGCGTGAACAGCAGCGCGAACAAAGGAGAGAAGCACTCTACCGCGAAAGTAAGCAACGGCAGGATACACTTCGTGCGCAGACCGAGCGTGAC
The DNA here is from genome assembly GCA_019155715.1 of Phytophthora pseudosyringae. Classification (NCBI taxonomy): domain Eukaryota; phylum Oomycota; class Peronosporomycetes; order Peronosporales; family Peronosporaceae; genus Phytophthora; species Phytophthora pseudosyringae. The sequence continues at coordinate 15,559 of JAGDFM010000295.1, read as the reverse complement.
CGAATTGCAAGCGAAGTATCGAGTCGGAAACGGAAGGTGGAGCAGCTACGTCGCCTAAATCAACAACGCAGGATGGGGTTGCTGCGAAACGCTGCCAGTGCCCGAAAAGATCTACGCGAACGTATTCAAGAGGACAACGACATGTACCACGCAGAGCGTGAACTGTGGGAAAATGGTTTCGAGGATGAAATGCGGGTGCTTAGTGCAGCCTTCCGGAAGGCTCGCACCTCTGACGAAAACCGGCCGATGACTGTTGCAGGGCTTGCGGTACCAGAAGCGATCTCGCAGCTAGAACGCGACGCATCTAACTTTGAGAAGCGGGTGAAGACAGCCCAACCGGCTTTGGCTAGCATGACTGGGTGCCAGCGAAGCACAGACCGCCCCAGTACCAGCGGAGTCTCGCCCAGCAGTATCGATGGAGCTAAATCGTCCTCCCCATTCTTCGAGTCCTGCGAAGTACTAGTGCTGGAAAACTCTAAAGACGTCTTCGACTTGTTCGGACATGACGACCATGCAAGCGACCTCTTCCCACCCAAGGACAGAAATGTCTTGGTTGAACGCAAGCAGCCCGACCGCCTCGACATTGACCAGCTGCTTGAGGAGCGCGAGCAACTCGTCCAACGTGTCGCTGCGATCGATCGCATCGTCCAGACTCGGCAGTAATAGCAATAAAGACACTAGCTGTCAGTATCCATAACAATCCTGTTTCCAGTGAAACATATCATATTTATCCCAGCTTCCGAGTCTTTACGAATGGTCCGGACCTCCAAAAGTTGGCAGGCTGCCCTCTCCTCACTTGTCCGTGTTGGCGATGCACTTGTTCACAACCGTGAGCAGGTGCGAGTTCTCCAGCGCAGCCGCCACGCGCTCCTTGTCGTTCAGCTGCTTGTTCACCGCCGCCTCGGACGAGTGCGTGCCCGGAGTGATGAGTATGTCCACCTTGAAGCGCGGTGGCAGCGAGCGCAGCAGCTTCACGCGGAGGCACAGTCCGATCAGCGTCGCCATGCTGCCATCACACAAGTTAACCACAATAAATATATATGAGTAAAACCAATAATAAATCATAGCAGAGCTGCTAGTGTCTAGTATGGACGCACCTGCAGTGCGGGATGGTGGGCGTGAAGTAGATTTTGATGCGCGAGTTGGCGTCGTCCACGTGAACGTTCTCGAGCGACATGACCTTGAGCTGTTCCAGCGTCAGCGGGTGCTCCGGGTCGTTGATGTGCCGAAGGATTTCTATCCACAATAAATAGTGATCGCAGTTTGTTAAACACTTGTCGGCTTTTGACAGAACGCGTTGCTGTTTGCACGCACCGAAGACCTCGTCGGACTCGAACGGGTCGGCGACGTCCTCGTCGAGCGCTGCGTCCACGTCGAATTTCTTGCGCGACGGCGTGGCGACGGCGTACACCGTCGGGTTGGCGTTGATCTTCTCCTGCAGGCCCATGCTTCTTCTCCTGCGCACCGGTGGAATTGGTGAGTGACGGGCACAAAAGGGTGGGACTAAATCACAAAATACTACTAATATGACACTTTTTTCAGCAATAATGAGAACTAGCATACAGTATTACATGTAGAGGATGAATAGCATAAGGTGCATACTTGAGCATTGACCGTGACACGCTTAGCGTGGATGGCAGCATATATGCCGCAATGCCTTCTGCAAGGCAAGACCGGACCCCAAAAACGCATGTCCATTCTGCATTCCCACGCGATCACATGCACTTAGTTGCTGCCTGGTAGGGCAGCTGGCAGATGGATCATAACCTCCGTCGAGCGACAGGCCTCACGTAGCCCCACCGTACCGGGATGTGTTGGTGCCCAGCTGAGAGCGTGGCAGCTTCCGCCAGTAGACTCGCGAGATGTTTGCTTGGTACGGGCCATTGTTGCCAAGTTGGAAAGTAGCGTTTGAGTTTTTTAGTGGTGGCTTGGAGCTTTGGGTTACGTACGCCACCGCGGATACGACGAGCCCACTGAACGTTATTTTGGATGGCAACTCGCTTAGCGTGGCTAGCAGACATCGAGAAGAACCAGTCCTAGGCCAGGATGGGCGTGCTCTGAAAGCGTATGCCAGTCATGTATTATCTCACGCCAAACGGGGCCAGTATCGCTGGGTCAATTTCTGGAAATACTTGCGGATCCCGCTCAGTGCGGCTTTATACCGCCGCCGATACCTTGCCGCCGATGGAAGAGCGTGTTGCCTGCTTCGTACGAGCCTTGGTAGATATAGCAGCTTATTCGTTTGCGTTTGACAGCCACTTAGTTGCACCATGTACTTCAACTACATCTCAACAGTAAGTGCTACGAGACGCTTTCCTAGTTTCGTTTAGCTATGAACAACTGAAAAATGGGCTGATGTCGTGCTCGATCAGTTGAGCCTGATACAGTATTCCAGGGGTCCAGCTAAGTGAGAGTAGCGGCCGTAGGGTCACATCACTAGCACCACGTTGCAGTGGTTCGACTCAGCTGCCAGGATACATGTACATGTGCACTGCTTCGAGTACTTTTACGGCGATAATAGTGGATCCTACCGCTTGTTGGCAGCTGCACAACGCTGTTTCGTGCAGTTATTGACCGAAACCTGAGGCACACAGGACGCTGGAGAGCACGGGTCTCCACGGAGTCCCGCCGTCCGACAGCTGAGCATACAGTACTACTGTAACAGTAGTCCGTCGCTGGGGCAGGGACCGACCAGTTACCAAGCTGAGAGACGAGGATCGAAGCAATCATCCGGTGATGGAAAAGTACACGTGTGAGTTCCAGCAATAGCAGAGCGGTGGACACACTGCTCGCTGCATTCTACGTGCGTTGTTGAGACTGCCGGCCTTCAGTCGCGCTCGCTGCTCCGCCCGAACGGAATTGCAGTTCTGGTGGGTGAGCCCGACTCACAGCGAGCCTCGCTCCTCACCAACAAAAACATGCCCGGATCTGTACCACACGATTGGGAGATCGGGTTCAGTCATTGCCAGACTACTATACATGTACACTACGTGACAGGTTTGATCGGCCACCCATGTCGGTGGCCGTAAGTCAGTCAATATTAGGCGTTAGGGGGCGCTATTTAGATATGTTTGATCCCTTATTAGTAGTAAGGCGAGGTTTGTGCTAACGCATGCAAATTCGTAGTCCTTGGGGTGGCTGGCATACAGCGAGGTGCTTTTGCTACCCCGACAGGTTAGATCGGCCGGGTAGGACCATACAAATATCTAGTATAACAGAATGGTGGTAAACTTTGGAACGAATGGAAGAACACTGATAATGTATGGACTGGGTGGCGATGCTTGGTGTCGATGCGGCTTTGGGGCCCGAGAATCTCCGTAGATTGCACGGCGGACTCCGCCCTGCTCCGTGTAGTCCTTGCGGATCTTACACTGAAGGTCTTACTGAATTAGCCATCGTATTTACAAAATAAATTGGTTTCTTCCGGAGGTGTTCACTCTCTACCATTATTGTACCGGAATATGGGGAAATATGGGCGGAAAGGTTTCCGGGCTCGTGGAGGCGCCTATGTTATCAACGTGCTAGTATACGAGCACTGCCATAAAGTTAACAATAGGGGGGGCCTGATAGAGGCAGACTATTACCTATGGAGGCCATTGCTTGGTATGCAAGCTTCCGCCATGCAGGACGAGGCTGCCTCGTCGATAGTAACCGAGGGCATAGTCTGCATGAGATGTCATCATTTAGTTACATTTGTACTTGCTTTAAGTATAGTATGAGGTGGCCGATCTAATCTGTCGCGTTCCAAAATTAATTATTTGTATAGGAGCCCCCCTATGTACCTCGATGTAACGCTCGTAAAGACGTATAGCCGGCTCCGGGTAATAACACGAGCAACATATCTAAACAGCAATTCCGTACACTAAAAATTGAGCGAGTTATGGGCACCTACATGGGTGGCTGATCTAGCCTGTCGCGTAGTGTACTGTAGCAGTGACAATACATACACGCGGGTGGCCATTACACAACCCGTCGCGGGTACCGTGCTGTGCGCTTACGAGCGCGTGCCTTCCTCCACTCGGCAGCTCGTGGAGCTTCGCCTCCGCCCAGATGCGGGCGAGTCTCCCTGGATGCGCCCTTATCGCTCAATCGTCGCGTTTGCTGGCTAGTATTGAAGCGTTATAGCACCTCCGCGCGCGTGCTTCCTGCTGAGCAGTGCTGACCACGGGGGTGCTGCAACCGTCTGCCCCTGGGATATGATGCCGCCTGTGGAGGACTCTTGATGCATGACGGTGTTCGGCCCAGCGCTTTCCGGTTGCGTCGGGTCATTATGAAGCCGCCATCGCCGAATGACTGACTGGCATGAAGGAAATGTCCAGCGTTTCGCCATTAGATCGCGCACCATCAGAACCGCTCGCTGCACTTTAATCGCTCCCGGCTCATTTTCCGGCTCTGTTCAAATCGCTTCAGCTCGAGCTATTTTTTTTCCCGCAGACGCGAAGCGGCAGACCGCGTGCAAACAAAACCCGCAGACTGTCGTCGAGCTTGGTAGCTAGAGTAGCAGGCATGCTAGGGCCCGTGCTCGCTTGCATGGCAAACTGCGGCATCTTGAATGCTGGCTAACGGGACGACGTGTCATCCCCAGTGAGGATGGTTGCGGCACCACTCAATCGGTTGAAATTGCATCGCGTTTCACTTGCGGGCCAGGTGGCTCATCTCAGCGAGTCGGAGGAAGCCGGCCGGCTTGCACCAGTCGGCGACGGTATTCAATGTGATTGGCCTGGTGCACGCGCCGCGGTCCATCAAGTGGACGGTGCGCCACCTTGTCGCTGAGCCGGAGCCGCTTTTTGGTGTTTGCACGGCTCTGCCCAGGCCGATGAACCTGCGAGATCGCATCCGTGTCAACTCGCTCGCGAACGCAGTATTGCAGGTCTGAGACCGCTGTTGCAGTCCCCACGGAGGCCGCGGGTGATATCAGCTTTGGAGGAGGCCACCGCGATTTCAGTTAGACAGGGATAGCTTCAACACCATAACGAGTTATGGCAGCGGAGACTTTGCAGCGCACCTCCGACAGTGGCCGCGCTCAAGCCGTCCAGCAGATTAATAGTGTTTCCACTGTTGTCGAGCACGCGCAAGTATTGACCGGGCCTCGTGGCCTTCCAATGGCTGGTACGCGCTCGACAAGAGGCATTCGCCTCTCGTCTCATTCTGCAATTCGCTGGCTCCCGAGCACTCGACCAACGCGAATTTCCAACCATGCTGACCCGCACCGCGCTGTCGGCCGCAGTGGCCGTCGCTGTCTTGGCCCCCGCCGAAGCACTCAAGAACCTCAAGACCGACTGGGACGCCTATGTCAGCGAGCTGCCCATTCCGGAGGTCATCGACCTGACCGCCGGAGGCGCCATCGACATGCAGATGGGCCGCGCCTCGCACAACTGGACGGGGGACGGCTCCATTTCGGGCGACATCTACGGCTACGCGCTCAAGAACTCGACCCCAACCATGCCTGGACCGACCCTCAAGGTCGCCAAGGGCGTGCCGATCTCCATCACCTGGTTCAACGAGCTGTCCCAGCCGCACCTGCTGCAGGACTCGGTCGAGGACTCGCTCAACAACGTCGAGTCCAAGTGCTACCCGTACTGCGGCGTGCCGGTTGTCACGCACGTGCACGGACTCGAGTCGCCGCCCGAGTACGACGGTCTGCCGTACCGGTCCATCTACAAGAACCAGTCGCAAGAATTCCACTACTACAATAACCAGTCTGCGTCCACCAAGCTGTACCACGACCACGCCAACGGCCTCACGCGACTCAACACGTGGGCTGGTCTTATGGGCGCCTACATCATCTCGGACGAAGAAATGGAGGCCTCGATCAACATGGACATCGAGACGGACATCCCACTCATTCTGACCGACCGACTCATCAACACCACGGGCGACATCATGTACTCGGACGACAACTGCAATGCCGGGTCGACGCAGTGGGTTCCCGAGTCCTTTGGCTCCGTCAACCTTGTCAACGGTGTAGTTATGCCGTACGTTAATGTCCCCCCCGCTCAAGTGCGCTTCCGCATGGCGAACGTCGCCAACGCCCGCCACTACAACATCAGCGTGCCGTTCCAGGACAAGTGCCAGATCGTCGCTACCGACTCCGGTTTCGTGCACAAGCCCGAGTCGTTCGAGGAGTACCTCGTCCTCTTCCCGTTCGAGCGCGTTGAGTTCGTCTGCGACTTTACGAACGACACCAATGGCACCACGTACGACCTCGAGGACAACCAAACAGCCGACCAGCCCACGGTTTACGACGGGCGTATCATGCAGATCCGCGTGGTCGAGAGCTTGAAAACGGACACGATGGAGTACCGTGAGATCCCGTCGAGCCTCATCACGTACAAGTCGCTGAAGGAGCTGTACGAAGCCGGCGGAAAGGAACGCACGGTCATCCTCGGAGAAATGGACACGACGCTGCAGTGCCCGCTGTACGGTATGATCATGTACCGGTCGCAGCAGATCAACATGACGACTATCACGGGCAGCCTCCACTGCACCAAGGGCACGGTCGAGAAGTGGAACTTCCAGAACCCCACCGATGACCCGCACCCGTTCCACTGGCATTTGGTGAACGCGCAGTGTGGCGATACAGAAGAAACGATCGACTCGAACCACCTGAAGGATGTTGCAAAGATCCCGAACGCCGGTGACCGCGCCACGGACACCATCACCCAGGTCTGCTACGTGGCGTGCACCCCCGACGAGTATCTGATTGCGAACAGCACGCGCGGCGCCAAGGACTACGGCTTCGACACGACGGAGCCTTACGTTGCTCACTGCCACATTCTCGAGCACGAAGAGAACGCCATGATGAGCTGGTTCAAGATCCAGGACGTGGACGACGGCTACGCCGATGACAACGGCATCACGGCGGGTACTGAGATTACCAACACGGTGATCGCCACGGCCATGGGCATGAGTGTGCTGGGTGGCATTGCTACGACGCTGTCGGTGCTGGTCATTTCGGTGGAGCGCTTGAAATTCCTCGCCGACCCGCGTTCGCTTTCGATCGCCTTCGCGCTGTCGGCCGGTGTCATGATTTTCATCGCTTTCGCTGACCTGTACGCGGAGGCTCTGACCTACTACCGTGCTGCGTTCACTCCTGGTACGTCCGACCCGGAAGCGTATGAGCACGGCGGAAGCACCACCTCCACTGGCGTGTGCGACGACACGTGCAACGGCAACACGTACTTGGCGGCCACGGGCGTCTTCTTCGTTGGGATGGCCATCATCCTGGTCGTCGAGTGGCTGGTGCACTCCGTTTTCGAGCGCAAGGACAGAGCTGCTGCTAAGGCTGCTGCCAACGCACACTTGGAGCTTGCTCAGGCTGACGCGGAGAAGGCCATGATGACGGATGATGGTACTGGCAAGCCCAGCGCCGTGCATATTGCTTCTCCCGTACCTGGTACCCCTCTTCCGGACGGTGCGTCCCGTCAAGAACTTGCTAGTCCTGTTGGAGAGGAGTCGAAGGCACTCCTCGAGGAGATGAAGGTGAAGGAGGAGTACCGTCGTGCTGGTGTTCTGACGGGAATTGCCATTGCCATTCACAACTTCCCGGAGGGACTGGCGCTGTTTGTGTCGTCCCTCGCTGGTCTCCGCACGGGCATTGTGCTTTCGGTCGGCATCATTCTTCACAACTTCCCGGAGGGTGTGGCGGTGGCTGCCCCCGTTTACTACGCGACGGGAAGCAAGGTCGAGGCGTTCAAGTGGACGATCATCAGTGGTTTCGCCCAGGTTCTTGGTGCCGGCATCGGTTGGGCCGCTGTTTCGGGCGGGATGAGTTACGCCCTCGAAGCCACACTGTACGCTCTTGTTGCTGGTATGCTGGTGTGCATCACTGCGAAGGAGCTTCTGCCTGGTGCCTACAGGTTTGACCCGAGCGGAAAGTTGTTCGTGCCGTCGTTCTTCATCGGTATCGCCATCATCGCATTGAGCCTGGTGGCGCTCAACTACGCTGGATCGAGCTAAGCGCAAGGCCCCCTCACTTACACGTAACAACAAGATAATGCAAAGTCTGTCAATTGGTTTCTAAGAAAGTGTTTGTGGAATGTTCAATACTACAGACTGTAGTAGTCTACAGTAGTTTGTTTTATTACATTTACAATTACTGTCAGTTCACAGGTTCTTGGAAGCACGGAATGTTGTCTTCCACGTACGCGCGGTATCGTTCTCGCTGCCGCTCCTCGGTGAGTACGATCTCTTGATCACGTTCTTCATTAACGCGCCTCCACTTGAAAGCGTCATCCGATGCCCCCTTTCCAGTGGCAAATGGAACTGTGCGCACAAGCTCCACCTTAATATTCAAGTTTTGCAGAAGCCCCCTGTCCTGGGTCGAGTTCAGCTTCGAATGGACATATCGCTTGCGCTTTCTTCTCCACGACTTGCTCGTGTAGGCTACCGATCATTTGCGCCGTCTCGCTCGCTGAACCAACTGCACCACCCGGAACCACCACCAGCACGTTCACAGGTCCAGCTGCCGGTAAGTTATACTGGGAGGCCAGTGAGGATATTTTTCGTCGGTCAGCGTTCATGCAACAACCGACCCACCTCCACAATTCTACCTCCCAGACTCCACAATGTACCTAGTCTTCGTCAAGTCATAACACTACTGCATGGCACAACAGCAGGCGTCATCATTTAAAAAAAATGTATTTTGTCGGAGGTCTCGTCTCGGCAGCACCTCAGGGTAAACAACTCACAACGACAGCATTGATACGCCGCGAAACTAGCTCGAGCCGGCGTATTTCAAGGCCATAATGCTGACCGCTATCACACCCATGCCACCAAAGAACGCCAGCACGAACGCCTTGCCGCTCGGATCGAACCTGTACGCGCCTGGCAGCAGTTCCTTCACTGTGATGCACACCAGCATGCCGGCCACGACACCGTAGAGCGAAGCTTGCAATCCAAAGCTCATACCCCCAGACACAGCAGCCCAGCCAATGGCAGCTCCAAAAGGCTGCGCGATTCCGCTCAAGGCCGTCCACTTGAATGCCTCTACCTTACTTCCTGTGGCATAGTACACCGGAGCAGCGATGGCGACACCCTCCGGGAAGTTGTGCAAGATGATTCCGATGGAAAGCACAATACCCGATCGAAGTCCGGATAGCGAGGAGACGAAGAGGGCGAGGCCTTCAGGGAAGTTGTGGATGGCGACGGCGATGCCCGTAATGACACCTGCTCGGCGGAATTCGTCCTTCTGACTCGCATGCGCCTCAAGGAGATTCGCCGACTCCGCTGTCGCTGGACTATTCAGTTCGCCGTGGTGCACGCCCGCAGGACTTTCAGGAACTGGAGAAGAAAATTGAGCCTTGTCACCTTCTTCCACGTCGCCGGTACTTACGGGAGCACTCGACTTTTCACCGGCAGCTTTCTTCCTCCCGAAAATCGAGTGCACCAAGAACTCCACCAGCAAAATGATCAGAACTCCACCGAAGAATGCTGCCAACGTGGTCAGGTACGCGTTACCGTTGCAGGTGTTGTCGCAAACTCCGGTACTGGCCGACCCGCCCTTCTCGTACGCCTCTGGGTCCACATTGCCAGTCGTGTAGTGAGCTCGGTAGAACGTCAACGCCTCACTGAAGAGATCCGCCAGACCGATGAACAGCATCACGCCCGAGGAAAGGGCGAACGCCACCGAAAGTGCCAGCGGACTCGCCAGGAAATTCAGGCGCTTCACAGAAAGAACAAGAACGGACAGCGTCGTAGCAAAGCCACCCAACACACTCATGCACATGGCTGTCGCGATCACCGTGTTCGTGATGGTAGTGCCTGGGGTGATACCGTCGTCATCAGCGTAGCCGTCGTCCACATCCTGGATGTTGAACCAGGCCATCATAGCGTTTTCCTCGTGCTCGAGAATGTGACAGTGAGCAACGTACGGGTCCGTGGTGTCGAAGTTAAACTCCTTGGCACCGCGCGTGCTTCCTTCCAAAAGGTAGTCTCCCGGCGTGCATGCCACGTAACAAACCTGCGTAATGGTGGCTGGTGCACGGTCTCCAGCGTTCGGGATAACCACCACATCCTTGAGCACATTCGTGTTCACTTCTTCTTCGGTCTCGCCACACTGGGCATTGATCAAATGCCAGTGGAACGGGTGCGGGTCATCGGTGGGGTTCTGGAAGTTCCACTTCTCGACGGTACCCTTGGTACAGTGCAGGTTTCCGGTGATACCAGACGTGTTCACCTGTTGTGAGCGGTACAGCAGAATGCTCATGGTGGGGCACAGCACCTCCGTTTCCATTTCACCAAGAATCAGCGTGCGTTCCTTTCCTCCGGCCTCGTACAGCTGCTTCAGCGACTTGTACGGGGTCAGCGAAGATGGAATTTGCTTGACCTCCATCGTGTCAGTCTTCAAGCTCTCGACGATTCGGAACTGCATGACACGGTTGTCGTACGTGGTGGCTTGGTCCGACGTCTGCTTGTCCTTGAGGTCGTACGTCGTGCCATTCTTGTCAGCGCTAAAGTCGCAGACAAATTCCACACGCTCGAACGGGAAAATCACGAGGTCCTCAGTCAGGGCCGTCGGCTCTCCGACGAAACCAGAGTCTGTAGCCACGACTTGGCACTTGTCCGCGAACGGCATCGTGAAGTTGTAGTGACGAGCATTAGCGGCATTCACCATGCGGAAGCGCACCTGGGCCGGTGGTACCTCGACGTACGGCATTACGACTCCGTTCACCAAGTTCACCGATCCGAAAGACTCGGGCACCCAAGTGGTAGCACCTGCGTTGCAGTTGTCGTCCGAGTACATGATCTTGCCGCTGTTGCTGATGAGACGGTCTGACAGAATGAGCGGGATGTCGGTCTCGATGTTGAGGTTGAGCGAGGACTCGAGCTCTTCGTCGGAGATGATGTACGCACCCACGAGACCCGCCCACGTGTTGAGGCGGGTGAGGCCGTTCGCGTGGTCGTGGTACGTCTTTGTAGACGCCGACTGGTTGTTCAGGTAGTGGAATTCCTGCGACTGGTTCTTGTAGATGGAAAGGAACGGGAGACCGTCGAACCTCGCAGGTGATTCCATGCCGTGAACATGCGTGACGACGGGCACACCGCAGTACGGGTAGCACGCGGACGCATGCTGCGTGAGTGTGTACTGCACGCTTTCTTGCAGAAGGTGCGGGGCCTCGAGCTCGTTGTACCACGTGATGTTGATCGGCACGCCTCGGGCGACCTTGATGGTGGGTCCGGGCGACGTCGGCGTGGAGTTCTTGAGCGCGTAGCCGTAGATGGCCCCGGAAATGGACCCGTCGTCTGTCCAGTTGTGCGTCGAGCGGGCGATCTGCATGTCGATGGAGCCTCCACCGGTCATGTCGATGACCTCCGGAATGGTGAGCGCGCTCACATAGGCGTCCCAGTCGGTCTTGAGGTCGGTGAGCGCGTCGGCCGAGGACAATAGCGTCGCACCGCCGAGCGCCAGCGCTACTGCCGACGCCATGGCGGATCGAGCGGAAGGAAGCATCGTCACGCCGGGTCTTCGCGGTAGCTGCCGGTTCAGTGGGTAGTCCGAGGTGTGCCGAGCGGCAGGCAAATTGCGGAATGAGCTCCTACAATGGAGGAGTCTTTTGCGTGGTGCTCGTGCTCACTGAGTCCGAGCTCAGCGGGCTGGACAGTTTTTCACGGCGGTTGTACCAGGTGCCACCACCGGTTGCTGCAATCTGCAACCTGAAAATAGGTGTACCGCTTCAGGATGCGCTCTACGGAAGGAAAACGTATGCAGAGAGGGCGTGTGGCATGTAGGCGCGTGCCTTGGGCCAATGTTGGTCGCGCCGGACAAGACGGTTCGGCCGAAAACTGTACTGCAGTTGAAGGTTCCCGCTGAACCACCGCTTTTTACGCTTTTTTACTGTTCGGTAGTGGGACTGCACGACTAAAGTAGGCTTACTAAAGCTTAATACAAGGAGGTGGCTAACGTGCCCAACTGGGTATCCGACTATACAGATACCCGAGAGCATGCACAAATGGGACTTTCACATGGACTGTCTCGGAGTTACCATCTAATCCCAGATACAGCGCCTTGCCGCGTCGAGACTTAGAGGCTGGGGTGGGCAGGCCGCGAAGCGGCCCCCCTCCCCACCCAATCGAGCAAAGTGAACAGAGAGAGGAGCGGGCAACTACTAGGTCTGCAGACGAGAGCCAATGGGTAGTGTCCTACCTATACTCCGGCTTAACCGTACTATACTAGAAATACCTGTATAAATGTCCACGCTTTGTTACCTCAGTTAGGCGCAGCAGCATGTGCCAACTAAAATCAGCTTACATGTACTAAAGCAGCAATCCGATCCGAAGATCCGTGCAGCCCCGTCCCACTGGGCCGGGCGCGTGTCGCCTCGGCACGCAGCCGAGTGATACACACAACGTGGCGATGGCCTCCAGCAAAAACGTGCCAGACGCGACGTGGACGCCATTCATCGGCGCCACCGCTGTCAGCTGCAGGCGAAGACGTCCGGTTTGACACATTCTGCTGGGAAAATCTACGAAGATGGAGGTGAAAAAAAAACGAGGGACGATAGTGCCCTTGACCAACTATTAATAAGGTGAGCTCCACAGAGAGCCTCTCACCCGGGATTCTAACATGTTTCGCGAACCTCGTATGCTTTGGCCCATGTACTGTACCTCGATCTCCGTAACCTCGATTTTTCCTTTCTGAGGGCAATCAAGGGGTATTGGGTGCCTACCTAAACCCTTTCAAAAACATTTAAAGTGTTTGGTCAGTTTAAGCGTTAACCCTATCGTTATGAAAATTATACCTGAAAGACGTTTTTGCGAAACACGGTGGTATCCTGATTTTGGGCATTTCATGACTTAGTATAACCAAGATAAAAAGGAGCATCATACCTCAATTTGGTACCGAAATCTTCAAGCTACAGATGTTGTTTCTGCCAATAGCCATCGAGAAACCATGATATCAAACTATTGAATCCCTTCCGGTACACTCCGATTTTGACGCTCGCTAGCGCAACGGACAAGTCGAGCGCCGGCGGAAGAGCTCCACTGCCAAGCGAGCTTGACGCTAGACTTGAAGCTGGACGGAGCCAAGTACCCGGACTCAGCGGACTTGGTCTTGATGACGACGTCCTCGTAGGATATGCTGCCCCCCGGCACACATGCAGGGCCAGCCACTCCGCCCGATGTACATGCAGAGGACCTCTGCTGTCACCGTCGCCGCAGGGCTGTACTCTCGTGGTCACAACCGCAAGTTTTTGTTGACGTGGCCCGCCCCCTTCTCAGATGCGCTTGCAGCAACCTACTCGCCTCCTCAGAAGCAGCCGCCTGCATCCAAGATGATGAGGCCGCGTGATGTGAAGTTTGTGATACAGCAGCAAATGAAGTGGATGCGCTGTTGTGACCCGTTCAATGACGACAACTTCTTCTGCAACAACATGCAGAAGCACGCATGCAAGCTGCACCACGTAGGATATGTGGGCGACCTCGTGGAGTGCCGCAAGCAACTGCTGTCCGTGGAGCTGGGCCCCGGCATCGTGGAAAATCTTTGACGGCATGCAGCGCCCGCTGCGCGCCATCAGCGACCTCAGCAAGGACGTTTACACCCAGCGCGGCGTGGACGTGGCCTTGCTGAACCCGGCAAGTCGTCGAGCTACAAGCCCGTCAACTCCGCGAGGGAGACCCCATCTCGGGCGGAGACATCTTTGGCCTCATGCACGAGAACGACATCCTGCACTCGCACACTATCATGTGCCCGCCCAACGTCTTCAGCACCGTAGTCAAGATCTACGGCGCCGACACCAACAACAACGAGAGCTTCACGCTTACGGGCACGGTGCTCGATACTTTGCCACCACTTTGTTGCTGCGGATCCAGAACGCACCCCATCTAGTGCACGTGAAGGCGAGGGGAGTGCCGCTCTTGCGGCGGCTAAGAGCAGCAGTGAAGCAAACAGCTTCAAGAGTGTACGTGGCTCGGGGCCTGGTGTCGTATTGGCGTGCGGCAGGAAGGACTGTGCTCTGTTGGGTAGACACATCAAACAGTCGACGAATACAGCGTTCCTGCGTGCAACTGACACGTTCTGCATGTTGTGAACCGCATTGCCATGCGGCCGCCACAGCGCTGCACACCCCGAAGCCGATCTGCATGTCCAAGCTGGTGTTTATCATGAAGGTGTACAAATATACGTACGTGCAGTAGGTACAAGTATATTTCAGGTGAAAATGATCCAAACTTACGACATCTGACTGTGCGGGAGTGTCTTAGCGACGAGCTCTGATCCACTTGGGTTTAAGCGCTTTCGGAGCCAAATCATCGGGCCGGTCTTGAAGCCACCGCGGAGAGCTGTAGTAGGCGCATTTTGCGCAATCACACTTCTTCCAATGCGACTCATTCTTGAGCTGGTCCACAAGAATATCAACGACATCCATCGCTGTCGCCAGACGAAGTGGCGGGTTTGCCAATTTAGGCCTTCTTTGCAATGACGCTCAAGAGCCTCGTCGGGCACATTTGGATCAGCCTTCATAGCAATGTGGCGCTCGATATGCGCGTCTAGCTTGACACGCTGGTGCCCCAAGAACCACCGGTAATATCTCAATCGAGCACGAATGTTTGGCCGCTCAATCTGAATTCACAGTCACGATTTCGGGTGAGTATTAAAGCAATCAAGAAGATAGTCATGCGACGTTTACCTTACCTCTGACAGCTCCATACATGTACGCAGCCAGCGCATCATCCAGAGAAAGTTATGGATGCATTCATCGCTGTCACCCAAGCATACAGCCTTGTACACCCCTTTCATCTCCTTGACCGGTAGTGCTGCAATAAAGTCGTCAACATCCCCTGAGGACCCAAAATCCGGCTCGGTTACCTAAGGATTCTTCGTTAGCTCCCGGAGAATCAAACTCGTGTTCGATAGGAGAAAGCATACCCGGCCGCTTGCATGCACGAACACAGGATAGATCTCATCAAACGCAACAGTTTCACCAGCACTGAAGACAGAAATCAACTACACACAAAGTAAGCTTCAATCCCCAACGATAAATACCTGTTGATGACATTACATCCTCGACTGTGCCCGTAGTGTACATCAGTTCGCCGGTGCTGAGGCGCGTCTTCGTTCTCGTCAGCAACTAATATCATTTGCAAAACAGCTAGTTGGAAACGTTCACATGATATATTTCAACGACATAGACTAACCTCAATTTTCTCATCTTCGTGACGGCGATCGACCATCTCCGCCGCCGGAAAATCTGCAAATGAACCCTTCATCTTGACCTAGAATCGGATGTGGAGCGAATATCTTTGGCAATGTATGCCGGATAGATCGAGACCAAACATGTTGTGGTCTGTATGACTTTGCACCCATCCGAGATCGACTACTTGTATCTGCTCCGCAAATCACTTGGATGGGTACAGACTGCGCGACGCGCTGGCCGGTCTGCAGGGCGATGTTGTGTGGCGAGGCGCGTTGCCCAAAAGCGGCAACATACGTAGAACCTTGGTTACAGATCCGCTTCAGACCCTTTCAGCTCGGACTCTGGGCTGAGGGGTCTGGGCGAGGCGTGTGTACGCGCTCCTTGCAAATCCCTTGGCTTTGGTTCTTTACTGGGGCTACGCTTTG
>JAGDFM010000294.1:21737-52147 GCA_019155715.1 Phytophthora pseudosyringae | reverse complement strand
CAGTAGGCACATTGAGTGCGTCTATAATTTGGAACAGCTCAGAATCTGGAAAAATGGTTTGGGTCGTGCAATATTTTAGTTAGCGCAAAACGCTTTTAGAGGTATGTTTCGGCGTGTACGGGGAGCCCTCTGGCTGAACAGAAAGAGCTAACTTTCACTTCTCCTCGGTTGCACGCCAAAATTTGACTGCGTCTATAGTTTATAGCAGCACTGTAGGAGAGTGTTGGGGGGGGGGTCGCTCACCTCGCCTCTCAGTTACCATTTGGACGGGATAAGTTCAAGTCAAGTTACTACCGCAGCAAACGACTAAGTTGAGGATAAGCTGTTGGACGGGGGTATCTAGGCTTCTGAGGCAAGGTATGCAGACGGAGGAGGTTTAAGACCACCAGGGACAAGGGGGCCATGTGGGTCCTCCTGGCCGTGTGTCGCGTGAGGTCCAAGTGGTTAGCACGATGACGACCCACGTGGCGATGTACAGTGCATGGTGACTCGGATACTTTGCGGTGAGCAAGCCTACAGACGAACCGAGCGTTGCGGCTGCCGATAATGCTCACACCGTGCCGTCTCCGTGCAAGTAAGCGCCCTGCTACCTGGGCAGTGGCGTGGACGCGCCGACACCTGGTCGGTCATGCTACCTACGGGCCTGGTCTACGGTACTCATCCTCAGTGACGCTCTCGGCGACTTCACTTTCAACCTCGTTTGATGTCAGTGGGATCTTGGCAACGAAGTCCTGGTTAGCGATGCTGGCATGGGAGGGCGTCTTTTCTCAGTAAGTAGTAATATTGAAGCTATTGAGGCAATATGCTCTTCTTCTCCATAATAAGTATTTCATTGCAAATACCAATACTTACTGTTCGGAAAGTATTTTTCTTAGCCAGTATTGTAGTATTAATTCGCATCACGAGTCAAACTACTAGCTACTATAGTAACTTTAAACATTAAAATAGTATCTTGCTATTAGCTACTACCACACTACTACTATCAGTCAAATTACTGTCAATCCCTGGTTCGTCTGTGATGCGAGCTCCCCGCGTTGCTCCGCGGAGGCGGTCTGGAAAGCGCGTCCGCGCTGAAGAAGCGCAGCGGGTGTATGAGTTCCTGTGGAGGGCCGAAAACCGCACGAAAAAGGGCCGCGTGGTCATCAAGCGCGGTGCCGAGTTCGGTGGCATGCGTCCGGAGACCGTAGCACGCCCCTGGCGCCGTAAGAACGCCGAGATTGGCTGCCACCGTCGCCTCCGCATCCCTGGCGCCTTGGATAACTTGCTCCGTGCCGTGGTCATCGAGACTGTTAATCTCGTGCACATCCGTTGGATAGTCGCTGGCAAAGTCTAACTCAACTTCATCAATCGATGCTTCATGTGGATGCCGGTCGGATTGAGCAGGGGTGGATTTCGAGTGCACATTTCAGGGTTTTCGAGTGCAGAGATTTCTAACGCGAAATGGCGGAAGAGCGAGTGCAAATGACATCTGGTGCTGCGGTCGGCTCCATGCAAGTCATGGCTGCTCCATGCTCGTCTGCGCTTTCCGCGCTGGAATCTCACGAGGATGTAAGCGGAAGCAATCACACTGCAAAGAAATATTGATTGAGTCTAGGATCCTGATTCGCTTCCTATACAAGGTACGCTGAGCTCCGCTAGTCCAGTCCTCTGCTCACATGCATTGCTTTGCCGTAAATGTTTATTGTACGTCCCAGCGTTCAGAACTACTGTGAATTCACCTCCTCATCACCGACTGTGTCGTCGGAGTCTTGATCCTCGTCAGCATCATGACCGCCTTCGGTAGTATGAGCTTCCTGTGTGCTTGCATGGGCGGCAGCACTTTTCGTAACGTCGAGGCCGGCACGTCTTGATTCTACAATCAGTTGTACCAATTCCTGGCAGCCAAAAAAGATCTGCTTGCCTCCGTCGAATTCAACCAGCCATCTGTACCTACCGTCCCGACTAGAATACGCTTGAATTGTGTCGACCATGCTGATGTCTTCCTCTTCACCATTGACAACAACCGCAAAATCCTTAGCTATCTGCTAACCGTGAGGATGGTGCGGCTTCTTCACCAGCTTCTTCTCCAGATGTGGAATCGAAAATGTACGGCAGTCGGGTGCATCAACGTAGAGGGCACCGGGAATTGTCCTTTGTCCACCGCCGAGCTTCGTAGCTTACGCTACCAACGTCACATCTAACACTAGCAGTGCCTTACCCCATGTTCTTCGGTGATCAAGCCTTAACCTCAACTGAGCACTCGGTCATTCTATCAAGTTGAACAACGAGCACTTGATTGTCCAACCTTTTTACATAAAACTAACGGTGCACTCGATTTCCTCAAATTTGCACTCGAAAGTCATCTCGTTCCGGTACGCAGATTATTGGACAAAAATATGGGGCAACGCTCGCAGCAATAAAAAAAAAACCTGAAAGTATCTCAAAACGTTTGTTTGACCGCGTGATTTAACAGCGGTGAATCTAACAAATCCGTATCCGATAAGGTGATAAATCATCTCACGATTGCGATGATACTCCGCAAAAAGACATCCAAATCAGCGGTTATTAATTGAGCCTTAATTTTGTCAGTTTAGCTGTGATTAAATAGCCAGCGCTACATCAAATAGCGTTGATTCTCCGCTTTACTCTGAGGTACAGAACGTCTCGAATCTGCGGTACCGTGCCACGCAACAATTGAGTGTGCTCACGCCATACCTCGTGCGTTACTGCCCGCAGTTGAAGGGGTTTGTGCCAACGGCTCCGATCGTCGCACGCATGGAGGAGTGCTGGGCAACCGCTGAGATACCGATCGCAGATATGATCGCATGGTCTGTCATACTGTAGATCGGGCTGTATAGACTGTATGGGCTGGTCAAGCTCACACAGGTCTTGGATCCAGAGACCTGCGCGGTAACTCGGATTGTCCGTCGACACTTGCTGTCTGTGGCTCAACCTGTGCAGCCTCGGCGTTCTTACGGCGCCAGAGCCGCGCTACGGTCTCCGAGCGCATGTCGCCGAACTTGGCACCGACGCGGCACTTTTTCGTGCGGTTTTCGGGCCTCCGCAGGTACTTGTGTTGCGGATTAAATCTCGTGTGAAAAGGCTGAAGCCCTTATGCGGGCCTCAAAACGGCTGACTTCCGTGTGTTTCGTATACCCACTTCTAGTGAATTTTAATTGTTTAAAACATATATATAGTCGTGAGGTGATGGGCATGTATAGTTGTGTATAGTTAGTATAGTTGTGGTCACTGTGGCCATTTCTGCTCCAGCGAAGAATGAGCAGCTCCAGCAACAGCGACGGCGATGACGAGTCGTTTCGAGGCGCCCCAATTACGTACGAAGTGGTATCGAGCCACGCCACACGCGCCCGCGCTCGCGAAGCAATGGCGTTGCTGCCTTTTGGCTCGTATGTCGTGTGTCTGTACATGTTTGCACGTTCTGGGGGCAATAAGACAACAGTCTTTAGATGCACGTTACACCTGAACTGCGGCAAGTACTTGCGAATCGTCGAGCAAGACCGATGGAAGTTCAAGCTCTGGCAGAATGCGTCGTAGAAAGTCATCACCTTGGTGTTGATGTTATGGCGACAGCAAACTCGCGTGCATATCGCTAGAAGCAAGGTTTTTTCCCGCGATTTTCCTATGCAGGCAGCAATACATTCTCTCTCTACAGTCTTTGATAAGTGTCTACACGCTACGTTCATCCTTTTGCTGCGCCGCACAAGGAGGTCATTCACTTTTGCATCATACACGGTGGTCATCCCTTTCGCACTAGCTTTTAATCTCTTCTCAGGTACTTGTACACCCGCTGCGCTTCAGCGCGGACGCGCTTTCCAGACCGCCTCCGCGGAGCAGCGCGGGGGCGCCGACGCTCTCAGACCCAGCGTTGAGGCCTTGCGCGCCGTGCGTTTCTTGCGAGCTCTCGTGCTGGTGGCCTCGTAGCAAACACCCAGCATATTGCGGCGTAACTTCCGCGGGCCACTATTCAGGCTGCTTTGTTCTACTGCGCCATTATGCCCCGAATCCTCCACCACCACAAGCAAGGGCGATCCATTCCGCGTTCCGCGCGCGCACTCGCACTTCAACCTTCAGCCTGAGTACGAGGAACCCGTCCACCTTAAGGGCGTGCGTGGGGACTCGGGCGTGAGCGAAGGCAGCGACATCTCCATGTTCTATGATCCAATGATCTAAAAGTTCATCACGTACGGCAAGGACCGTCCGGAGTGTTTGGAGCACATGAAATCGGCGCTGGACAACTACGTGGTCCGTGGACCCAGCGATAAAGTCTGAAGAAGGCTAGCGCTAGCAGCCAGATCTCGGGCTGCATTCAGTCGACCCCCGCGGAAGGTTTTGGCTCGTTCGACTCGCTAAACGAAGACGAACTGGAGTTGTCTCGGAGCAGGCCGGGGTTGTCTCGGAGCAGGCCGGGGTTGTTTCTCGCCTGCGTGCAATTGCTACCAACATCTAAGGAATTGATTGCTCTGCAGAGCGCAACGATCTCAAGGACTTGGGTGCTTATCTGGCGGTTAGCATCAATGGCCCTTCGGTGAGCCGAAGCCCGTTGTTGTTGTGGAGGTCGAGGTCGAGAACAAGCGCCACCGCACCGAGACGGTGACGCTGGCAATGGTGGACAACAAGTGGCACGTTGTTGGGGTGTGGACTGGTCGCTGAATGGCCCCTTGTTCGAGGCGTCGTACGCGAAGCAGGACGGGGCAGCTGACGTGTCGTTGGCATCTCAAGTGCTGTAAACGCTGCCAGAGGGTTTCCGTCTTCAATTCCATTGTGCCGTTCGTTTATGATGCGCAATGAGCTGGAAACTGCGTTGGCAAGCACATGCAGCCAAAACCCGAGGTCGACACGTCCAACATGCTGCTATGCCCGATGCCCGGTATGCTGATCTCTGTGGCAGTGGGGGTCAGCCAGCACGTGGAGCTCTGGAGGTGTACCATCCCTGAAAATGTCCGCCATTTCCGAAATGTCGACCATCCGATAGCGAGGGAAATCAGTCAGTCTTGACCCCCCCCCTGCAGTGCGCAGTTGAAGTTTCCTTTTGCTTCAAAGGAAAGGATCTTTGACCGCACCTCACTTTCCATACATGTGCTGTCAGCTCGCAGCGAAGGTATGCTTAGCTAGTGCTCTACTATCACGATGAGCGAGGAAGAAGCCGACTTTGAAGTGACAAAGGTTCACCTTGCACGCGACGACTATGGCATAATCGTTGGCTGGATGGAGATACCGGCCAACTTTGCGATGCTGGCTCGGGGAAGACAGCCACGATGACGAAACCCGACGCTTCCAAGACGCTGTCAAACCACCTCTTCCAGACCACCAAGAACCCAAACCAACCGCAGCTATCGAAAACCACAGCATGCACCGTCGGTGGACTACCTAAGAAGAAGTTCATGACTACACTGTATGATGGCTTTCTTAAAAGCGTTCGGAGACTGGAATGGGCCTGACGCAGAGGGAAATAAAGCAGGGTCTCTCTATCCCAGGAGCCTAGAGAAAATGTGCCCACACTTCTCAAGAATGGCTACAGCCCGAAATATTGTTGAGATGGATAGCCGTGGAGGCCATGAAAATGCAGAACGTGCTCCACTCCGAGAAGAGAGGCGTTATTAAGAGCATTGTGCATGCTGCTGGCGACTCGCTCAAGGTGGACGAGATCATTCTCGAGTACGAATAAGCGCTTCGATGGTACGCTACGGAGACAGCACTGAAGATATAGCAACGAATTTAAAGACGTAAAGCTGACAAACGGAAAAAGGTGCAATTGACTGAAGGCTTTCGTATCGACGCGAGAAGAGAGTTCTCCCTCTTCTCGCTTGGGTTGATCCAGTTGGCAATAAGTATGATTTCGTTCCTAGTGTTACAACGTTGGTGGACGCACATCAAAGCGTGGAGGCAGCGACCGGTGGCAGACGAGCTTGACAAGGTCTCTTCACCACGCGACTCGCTCGTCGATGCGGCCGGGCAGGCGCCGCACCATGCGCGCGCGGCGCCGCACCCACATGGCCTTGGTCATGGGGATCTTGGAGCCGGCCACGATGTTGCTGATGGCGTTGGGCGCGTCCAGCTCGGGCGGGATCTGCACGGGCGGCACGACCACGCGCCGGAGCTTCGAGAAGCTGAAGCGCGAGCGCGGCGGGGGCGAGGGCGCGGCGAGCAGCAGGTCCTTCAGCCCCTGCGCCTCTTCCGGCAGCTCGCGGCGGTTGTTGTCCTGCGGGTCGCTGGCGCGCCGAGTCTGTAGGATCTTCCTGGCCGAGGCGCCCGGCGAGCCGACGGGCGTGGGCTGGATGGCGCGGAAGAAGGCGGTCTTGGCCGGGCGGGCGGCGACCTGCGCAGTGCCGGTCATTTCCGGTAATGAAGCAGAGAGAGGCGCCAGAACTTCTACGTGTACTGGCGCGGCCTTTCCCGACACTACCAATCAGCGCGCCTCTCTGGGGCCAACTTCAAGGAGGAGCGGCCTCGGAGACTTGATTCCGTTGAGTCAACGCTAGCCTTACCGACCGCAAGCGACCCACGCCAAGCCTTTTCACACCTGATAGGGTTGTGTCGTTACATATTGAAAGCGAATGCCACGATTACCCACTTCAACGAAAAGTCGAAGCGTCGTCGGCGGCGCCTGGAAACCGACACCGTGCCGTTCCAGTGCTGCTGCTGGCTTTCGTGTTGGCGCTGGCAGCGCTCATGAGCACTCGCCTCGAGGGGAAACTCGCACCGAAGCAGCACGAGGCAAATCTGGTCGGGGCTCACTGTGCACAGCGCAGAAGGCCTATCATGCCAGCTGGCGTAGAATGCCGATGGACTCGGCGCTTTTCGATGCTTGCTTTCATCTCGGCGCGGTAAAACTCGTGTACAGAACGAAGCAGAACTCGATGCTGCACGGCTTGGTGGCGTCTGTGCGTTGGGAAAACACCTGGAGTAGCCTCTACTTCGTCCTTCCGAGCTCGACTCGCTTAACCGCTTAACCCCACGTGTGAGCTTCGCATCAGAGAGTTGGCCCTCCACGACGAGCACACTTCATCTCCAGGCCAATTCGGAGTGGCCCTCTCCTGGAAAAAGCTCTACAACATTATCCACCGACGTCTGCAGCTGTGGGCAGGTTCGGCATGCTACTGCAATGACCCGACGCTGAATCCAAGCGCCTATAGCTGCCCATGCCCGACTGCTCCAGCAGCTTTGCGCTGGCACGTCGAGCATCTAAAGTCTCCAAGCTTGGATTCGCAACAATGGAGCGCTTGGGCGTTGCTAGAGGTCTCCCTGCTGCTGGCAGCGGCGCCAAGAGCTCTATTCGCCGCTGTTGGGCACGTCTGCTTGCGCCTGCCGTTCCTGTTATCGAGACAGGCATCGCTTGGAGGCGCTAGAAAATACAGAGCCGCCGAGTTACAGTGAGATACGCATGCAGGTCGTTCGACTACAACCACAAACTGGTACACACACCTTAAGTGCACTGTTCCGAATAAAGACCTGCTCGAGCGCCTGGAAACGCAGCTCTTCCTGATGCCGAGTGGCCAGCGCAGCAAGTTTGGCTTTCTTCGACATCGCTCGTCGGTGCCTGGATCGTCCCGGCGAGGTGGAGTCGCCACCACACGGGCTCTTGTCCTCCTTGAAGTGCTTGAGCTCCGCGAGGTCTTCCTGGATCGACTGCGACGTAAAGCTGGTGATCGAATCCAGGATGAATCGCCGCCTCTCCATAGACAACTGCGTGTTGATCTCCAAGGAGCCCGAACTTTGATGCTGCAGGATGCAAGATAAAGCTTAAGCCCAATCCCACTCAAACGGCAAAAAAACAATGCTGCGGCCATACCTCCATTTTCTTCGTAAGCTGGTGGAACATCACCTCATGCTTCTGTGGGATCGCACCTTTGTTGTGCCTAGCATGCGGTGTGAGGAAGTCCACGAACTCCTGGAAGTCGATCTGCCCATTCGAGTCCTTGTCCAGCTTGCGCACAATCTGCTCGATCTCCCGCGTGTCGTTCACGATGCCGATGGACAGCATGGGGTCCTCCAGCTCTTCCACCGAGATCTTGCCCGATCCGTCCGAGTCCAGCGCGTCGAACCACTGCCGCAGCATGCGCTTCTGCTCGCCCGAGAACTGGAAGCGCGGCTGCTTGGCACGCTTGGTCAGCCACGCGTTCTGGTCGAAGTGCAGCAGCTGCTCCTGTAGCGCGCGATGCTTCGCGATCGCCGCCGCAGACGGAGCCGCGGACGGTTCCGGCGCCGCTTGCCACCACCATCCCTCGAGCTTGCCCTGCTTCTTGGCTCCGTCGCGACCAGCCATTGCCGACCACTAAACCGGCATCAAAGCGAGGCGCAATAGTGTGCGCCCTTTCGACACTATTTGTAGCCATGTGTCCGTTCAGTTCGGTTGCGCATCGTGTGGCGCACACTAATGTCACCTGCAAATTCAAGCGACATTCATTCGGAATGAGCAGCGCCTCCGTCAAGCGCGACCGGGCGTGGGAGGCGTCGGCTTCGGGCGGCGACAGCGCCGCCCCCGCGACCGAGTCGGACTCCAAGCGCCCTCGCATCTCTTCTCCGACGTATGTTCTTTCATCTGCTGGTTCTCCCGTCTCGCAACTCTCCGTATTAGCGTCGGTACAAGGCTCCGAAGTGCACCCTATGGCCGTGCTGGACGCAATCCGAGCCAGGCTGCAGAGCACCTCGGACCCCCATTTACAGGCCCGCCTACTGCTGAAGTACAGCTCGGCGGCGGCCTCCCCGGGCGCCAAGACGGCGGCGGCCATCGACTTCCTCTTCTCGTTCCTGCAGCAGAATCAAACGTCGAACGACGGGAATCAGACCAGCAAGGACGCCGGCAGCAGCGGAGCCATCGTCGTGGGCGCCATCGTGCGCGGACTCAGACAGCTGCTGGCTGTTAAAGCGGCCGTGGTGGAGCCCATGATCCAGGTGGACGCCATGGGCGAGCAGCTCATGCAGTGCATGAGTGTGGGCGAGGACTTCAAGCTGCGTCGCGACATGCTGCGCATCGTGGTGGACTGCCTCATGCTCACCAAAAAGTACAAGCAGGTGGAGGCGCTGCTGCACACGTGCGTGCAGGACCACGACGCCGGCATGCAGGCGATCTGTCTGCGTGGGTATCTGAGGCTGCATGATGCGGGGCGGTGCTTTGCTGCGGAGTGGGCTTGGACTCCCGAGACGCAAGATGCCGCAGTGGATCATTTCGATCGGCTGGCGGGATTTGTGCTGTTCGCACTGAGTGGGGAGGTGAGGGTGTTGGCTGCTCAAGTACTTGTGGCACTGGCGGATCTGCACCCGCACAATAAAGTTGCGGGCAGCAAGTACTTCCCATCGTCCACGGCGACGAATGCGGCGCTGCTTTTACCAGAGAAAGCGTTCTATGTGTTGTGCATGGCAGGCAACGATGCGTCCGAAGCGGTGAGGGCTGAAGTTGCCAGGTCTCTGCGTGGGTTTTCCCGTGTACTTGCGAGCGAGGTCGTGGAGCATGCTGTCGTTAAAACGCAGATCGACGAAGCTGTGGTGGATGTAGCCCCCGAGGTTGTGGAGATGAACACGCGCCGTATGATGTCTAGCGGTGTGTTGCTATCCCTTTTGGAGGATATCGACACGGATGTGGCTGCTGAAGCCTCGCGCACCATCGCCAGGTTGAGTGAAATGGCGGCGACGACTCCTGACACTAGTACTGCGCGGTGGAGTCAGCGAGTATTGGAACGCGCTATCACGGCTCACTTTGCCGTTCTTCCCCGTGCAAGTATATCAAGCGCCTCACAACTGCGGCACGTGTTGGTGAACTCTTTAGGCCGTCTACTAGTGTGCCGACACACGCTCGAAACGAGGACAGACTTCGCCATTTCTAGCGCTGATCTGGGCTCCTTGTTGCGAACCGTTGTATCCGACACACACAATGCCAAGCCTGCGGCCGTCGAGATTCTGCGTGTGCTGCACCATTGTGATTTATCAAGCACCTGGGCCGTTCGGCGGCTTGTGGACTACGTGTTGGAGACAGCGGCGTCTACATCGTTCGAAAGCCTTTCAGTGGACGATGCCGACAACTCTGACTGTTGGGACGAACGGTTTCTTGACGCAGTGCGAGATCTCGGGAAGAAGTGCTCCAAGGTTTTACAGGCCGATATTGCCTTGTCAGACCGTGTGAGGCAAGAGACCTCTCCACAGCGTAGTGGCCAGCGTCGTCTCTTGAAAAGCGTGGGCCAGGCCCTACTTGGCCACCTTGACCCTTCAACTAGCGGCAACGCGGATGCCACTAACAAAGCACCAACTGCCGGGTCAAGTCTTTTCTTCCTGAACTGCTCGCCCTTGAAAGCACCTCGTACTGGTGCGCACACGTCCACCGTGTCCTCTCAAGCGACTAGCTCCATGGATATTCTGCGGACGCCTCCCGCAGACGGAAACATCGCGGTGTCCCTCAAAGCGGTAAGCTGCGGTAGCCCCAACAAACTCTGTGGAATTTTTGCAGGCTGCTGATTTGCTTGTTTTGTGCTGTGCTTGGGAGTCTAGATCCATCGACTTCGCACCGCATTCGCTACAGATGACCTTGATATTTCCTTCCGAGTTGCAGAAGTGCTTGTTCGTCTACGTCAGCACGTGCATTCGTTTCCTGATGCATCAACCGCGGCAGCACCGATGGCACACAAGTATGTGTCAATGTCGGCCATGCTCAGCACCAGTCCGAGTGTGAGCTCTGGGCACACCAACAGCAGCAATCAGGGAAGTCAAAGCCAGAAAGAAGCGGACGCCTTTGCAAGTCTGCACCTCCCCAATGACCTGCGAAAGGGCTGTCAAGAGATGGTCGATCTTGCGTCAGGTGTCTATGTGAAAGCTTTCGCTCTGAGCTCATCGCCCCGCACAGACTTACTACAGGTATTGCACCGCGCATTTGTTGTTGTAAAGGATTCGTATGTGCTACTCGCACTAATGACTCTCGTCCCTGTGTGCGTCGTAGCTGATTATGCTTGGCCGTGTAGGTCTCGTGCTCGCGTTGCTGCAGAGTTCCGCCGACAGTCTTCTTATCATTGAAAAGCTACGATGGGTAGCCAAGGAAGCAGCTCGGTTGCGCTTCCTTGTCAATGACGGCGAGCGCAAAAGCGATCTCTGGCTGCCAGCCCAGCTGCTGGCCGACGTTCGTTCGCTGAACGACTTGAAGTGTGCATTCGTCGCTATCATTCGCAAGGCGTGGCCTACAGCGCTCATCGAGGCTGCAATTGCTCGATGCACGGCTGCAACTGGCGGCGCTGGTGTCCTCTATCGGCGTCTAGCTATCGCGCAGGCATTGATTTTGGAACCAACTACACGTACCAAGTCGGAGCCCCGAGAAATTACGGCAAATTGGCCGTTTGAGCAGCGCGTACGCTTCTTGGTGGCGGACGTGCGGGATGGTACTCAGGTGTACGTCAAGAGTGTCCTCCCCAACGGCAACATGGCCTACCATCACGTGCCAGCGAATTGCATCCGCAATGAGAGCCCACGGAAACAATCGGTTGACCACACTATCACGCTAACCGTCTCGCCGTTTTCCGACCCAACGGCATTCATGGTGGCAGTGTGCCTCGGCCACCCAACATTGCCCGGCAGCATCACGGTAAGCAAACCTGCTGCATCTTTTTGGGGTTTGGGGCGATGGATTGACGTCAATTTGATTTCGCTGCTACCCACAGCCAAGCACCCCCGGGTCTGGTGAGACGAGTCCTCGTATGTTCACAGAGATATCAGGCTCTGTTCGCGTGCCCATTTTCCATCGCACAAGTTCCACACTGAAGCATGCAGCGGCAAGATCGTCGACTGCGTGATTAGCATGTGCCAAGAGGGTGATTTTTTTAACGTGCTCTAGTGGCGCAAGAGCTCGTAGAGCAGGATCGCTGAAGCCACGCTGACGTTGAGCGAGTCCACGCGAGTGTCTTCATCTGTAGCTTGGCCTGTGTTGCAGTAATTAGAGCTGATCGAAAAGTTTTATCAAAGCGATGCGTACCCGGAATGATAACAATGTCCTGGCAGCACTGACGAATGCCCTTGCGCAGACCGCGGTGCTCATTGCCCTGCACATTGGAGCACAAATCGAGGATGAGTGGCATGCACCTATCGTCAACCAGGAAGCTTAAAACCTACCATGACAAGGATCGTGGGCTGGGCACCAGCTAAGAGCTTGGTGGACGTGATGGAGTTGGGTCCGCTGCTGGCGCCAACGACACGCCAGCCAAGGTCGCCGCTAATTGCAAGCACCTCATGCAGGTTCCTCGCCTTCATCAGCTTGTCCTGCGTACACCATCTCTCGTCAGTCAGTA
This sequence comes from Phytophthora pseudosyringae, assembly GCA_019155715.1. Lineage (NCBI taxonomy): Eukaryota > Oomycota > Peronosporomycetes > Peronosporales > Peronosporaceae > Phytophthora > Phytophthora pseudosyringae. The sequence continues at coordinate 39,887 of JAGDFM010000294.1, read as the reverse complement.
CCAACAGATACAAAGCCAACAGCCACAGCGATGCAAACGCACGTTGGCGACCAGGACTTCCAGTGCGCCAACGGAAGCGCGCGAGACGGCAGGAGACAGCGGAGCGCTGTTCCGGTCGCTCACGACGACCGCCGAGCAGCCCAAGAAGTGCGCGGAACGGAGGATGGCTCCAAGGTTCTGCGGGTCGTGGATCTCGTCCAGCACCAAAATCACCGGCGAGCGCTCCGACTCCGTGAACACTACGACACTCTTACAACGTCAATAACACAACAAACACACAACAATAACAACAGCGAACTCTCGAGCACTGCTGTCGGACCTGACGGCTCCGCAGGGACGAACTCCGTCAGTTGAATCGGAGCGGCGTCCAGCACAACGCCCTGGTGCGGCTTGTCCCCCGTGATGTGGTTGAGCATCCACTTGCTCGTCGCGTGGACCTTCACTCCGGTGGCCTCCGCCAGCTCCTGGATGCGCTCCAGCGCGCGCACGTCCGCCGCGCTCTTCTTCTTTGGGGCGCGCTGGCCGTCCGTCGGCGCGCGCTCCTCCCGCACGTAGAGCGCGTGGGCGTCTCGGTGGCCGCTCTCCAGCGCCTGCAGCACGCTGTGGATGCCGTAGACGCCCTCGCCCGCCAGCTGTGGGACGTCCTTGCCGTCGTTCGTGCGCGTGAGCGGCGGGCGGCGCTCGCCGTCGCGCCAGCGGCCTCCTCCGCGACCGCGTTCGCCTCGCGGCGGCCCCCAACGCGACGGTTTGGCGCCGCGAGAGCGCGACTGAGACGGCCACTGCGGCTCCGAGAAGGAGGTGGAGGAGAAGCACGCGGACAGCGAGCGACGCAGCAGCGTGGACGCCGCCGCGCCACGAGTCGTTGAGACGCGCAGCATTATGATACAAATCGAGAAGTGAACCAACACTCACGACAATCGCAGTTAGCGAGCAAAACGTCGCATGCTCGCTAACTGTCGTCTCGATGTGTGTCGGTACTCCAAAGACGTTCACTCCGCAATTGGCGCCCAAGCACGCAAAGCACTTGATTGACCGCACTCCGTTCCCAACCGCCATGGCCGACGACGCCCCCGCCACGTGCGTGCTGTGCTGCAACGCCATCGACAACGCGTCGCGCTTCAACACCGTGGGCGTGTGCAACCACACGGGCTGCTGCAGCATCTGCGCGCTGCGCCTGCGGCAGCTCCTGGGCCAGACCGCGTGCGTCGTGTGCAAGACGGACATGCCGCGCGTCGTGTGCCTGCAGCGCGAGGACCAGAGCTTCGAGTCGTTCCAGGACTGGGGGGACAACATCGGCCCCGCGCACGTGTTCGACGAGCCCTCGGCCATGTTCTTCCTCAAGGAGGACTACGCCAAGCGCATCCGCAAGCTGCGCGACCCGCTCTGCAAGAAGTGCGGCAAGAAGTTCGCGACGGTGGCCGCGCTCCGCACGCACGTGCTGGACGTGCACGGCCTGCAGTACTGCAGCACGTGCCTGGAGAACAAGAAGGTGTTCCTCGAGGAGCTGGAGCTCCTGACCAAGGACCAGCTCAAGAAACACAACGCCAAGGGCAACCCGCGCGAAGGGTTCATGGGCCACCCGCGGTGCGACTTTTGCTTCTCGAGGTTCTACTCGACCACGGAGCTGTACGACCACCTGAGGAAGAACCACTTTGAGTGCGATATCTGCCTCTACCAGCTGCACGTCCAGAACAGATACTACAAGGACTATCACGACCTGGAGAACCATTTCCGAGCCGACCACTTCTTGTGCGAGGAGAGAGAGTGCCTCGAGAAGAAGTTCGTCGTGTTCAAATCGCATCTGGACATGCAGGCGCATATGACGGTGGACCACCCGTACATCAAGACGAGCCGCAAGATCGACGTGCACTTCACGGTCCGACGCGCGTCGCAGGGGGGTGAAGATGACTTTGAAGACCCGCGGTTGTTCGACCAGCAGGCGTCGGGTAACCACACGATCAATGTCGCCGACTTCCCGTCGCTTTCGGGGTCGGACAGTGCCCGGGGCGGACCATCGTTCTCGCTGTGGGAAAACCAGACCGCGTCCCACCGCCCCAGGACGGAGGACTTCCCGGCACTAGGATCGAGCTCGACTTCCAACAGATCTGGGTCGACGTTCCGCAACGCGCTGGCGCCGCCGCCTTCTGCAGCGCTTCGCGCGCACATGGACAGCAACGGATGGGAGTACGAGAACCCGGACTTGGCTTCTGCAGCTGCTGTGCTGGGCGCGAACAATCCGCTGCTGGGAGTTCTGAAGCCTGCTCGCAAGAATAATAAAGGAAGGAAGAAAGGTCGGAAGTCGGGCGGCGGCTTAGAAGAGAAGCTGGCCGCCCCCGCTCTTGTGGTCCACGAAGAAGAGTCGGAGTCAGAGGACGACGAGCCTGCGGGTCCTGCGCCGTCGAAGACTGCGGTTGTGCTCAAGATTCGCCAGGTCCTTGGCAGTGATGCAAAGTACGAGGTCTTCCGGGAGGACTGCAAACGCTTCCGCCTGGGTGAGATGGAATTCCCCGACTTTTACGCCAAGATGCGCGATATGTTTTCACCTGCGGACTTCGCACATCTCTTCTTGCCACTGATGCGGCTGTCTCCCGACAAGGAGCAAGTGACTACGTTCTTTAAGCACCACAAGCAGGTGAACAAGAAGCAGACTAAGGTCCAGGGGTTCCAAGAGCCCCAGTCAAAGCGTAACAAGAAGGCGGTGAAGCAGCAGGCAGAACTGGAGCAGCAGGCACCGACGCGCAAATCCCACCAGCGTCAGCCACCGCAGCCGTCGCAGGCTGGCTGGGGTAATGCTATGAAGGAGAGCGGCATCAAGACGGCTACTGGTCGCAAGCCCGCTGCGATTGTCCACAACACGAACCTGCGCGCGATGTTAGGGCGAGACACTCAGCCGACGACCCAGTGGAGCTCGTCTGGTAGCTGGCAGGCACCACCACCTGCCGCTTCAAGTGGCTCTGCGTACCCCGCTCTGGGCCGTACCCCTACGAGCACGAAGCTCCAGAGTGCTCCGATCGATTCGTTTGCTAGTCTTAGTGTGTCTTCGTCCTCGTCGTCCTCGTCTGGATACGGCACCACGGCTTCAGCGTATGCGTCGACCCCGACGCCTGTGCTGCGTCAGATGACACCACCCCCTGCTGCGCCTAGTTTCAAGACCGCGAAAAGCGACTTCCCGGAGCTGCCCAAGGCCGGCCGACCCATGGGCGTGCAGCCGGTCACGCGCGCGACGTGGGATGACCAAGTGCAGGCGATAGCCCAGAACCGTGTTCCAAGCGCCCCGACTGGAGGCCGTGGCAACGGGAAGAAGAAGCAGAAGAAGAAAAGCATGACGCTCCAGGAAATGGCCATGCACTTTGGTTAAGCTGCGGATTCGTAGCTATCTAGACTAACAGGATAGTAGAGTGCTGAGCGTTTCTGACAGCTTCGTGTTCACTGCACCTTCACTACGCCTTCAGCTCCAGCTTCTTGTCACGCAACGCATCTACGATAAAGGTTGTGCCTTCGTGCCTGCCACTTGTCGTCACAATGACATAGCGCACGCAACGCGACCAACGAGCATCTTTTGACACGAATCAACGGGCAGTTCGAAGAACGCTCCACCGATCAGTGCCTCCTTCGCGGGTGCTTGCTTGCAGTATGGCTTCAGCCTGCTCAATTGATGCCCAGGTGCGCCATGATCTTGTCGAGCTTGCTCTCAATCGCCGCTAGTCGTGACTCCGTCGAGCTACTGTTTCCGTTTTCATAGCTCGTTGAGTTCGAAGCCGAAGGCGTGTGCCGCGGGGTCGAGGGCGCCGAGCTTCCTCCTCCTCCTCCTCCTGATCTCCGCGTTGCAGCCTCGCGGTTCTTTCGCATGATGTCCGCAAAGCCCCCAGCGCTGTTGGAGGCGCCACCTCCGCCACCGTTGCTGTTCTCCCTCTGGATCCCACCGCTCGGGGTCTTCTTCAAGTTTCCTCCCTGTTTAATGGCCGCCATCATAGCATTCATGCCGCCGCCGCCGCCCACCGGGGGGCTAGCAGAGGGAGCAGAAGCCCCCGCGGTTGCTCCTGCTGCAGCACCGCCGCTCCCGGCACTGGGATGGTCAGCGAACAGTGTCTTCTCCACCGTCTTGACCTTCTTGAGCTGGGCGCCCAGCTGGATCTGAGCCAGGAGGCCGCCTCGGCCCGCCCCTCCCACGGGCAGCGCTGGACTCGGGGCCGCTCCGCCGGACCCCCCTCCTGAGCTGGACTTGTGGTGCTTGGGCGGCGTCTTACTGGAGGAGGAAGGCTTGGTCCACGTCGTCACCTTGGTCTCCGGATTGTAGTAATATTCCTGTTCCGGCATCAATTAGCAGCGTTGAGACGCATGTAGGGTGTCATTCGACGCGCAGAGAGAAGGGGTTCATAGCGGGGGAGCGCACCTTGCCTTCCTTCGTCTTGTACGACAGCCACGGAGCGGGGAGCGGCATGGCGGCGAGCTTGCGCTTGGACCCCTGCAATTGGCACAATTTTCTGAGAAAAGTGAAAATGACTGACAATTAACAGAAAGTTAGTGACAAAATACAAAAAGGTGCTGAAGATGAGAGGTAACGAGGTGCATGTAGCTTGTAGACAAATAGTGGTCCCACGGAAAGCGCGGCAGTGTATTCATGACCTGAAACCTCGTTGGCATCGCTATACTTGAGAAGAATGCTACGTGTAGTGTCGCTGCTAAAGTTGCTCCACCAATGCATTTCGATTTTATCTTGCTTTCAGTATTTCCCAAGTTGAAGCTATGGTGAGGAGCAGATGGCTACACTAATGCTGTCTGTCCGCATGTAGGACTCGCACTGCGCGTCCTGCCCGCCTCAACTGCGCGCGACAAGCAGCTTGGGTTTCAGAGAAGACCGGAAGTCGTCCCGACGATTAAGCCACATCGAGAGTTCATTGGCATGTGCTCGTCGGCGTTCTCGTTTATATGTGGATCGTAAGTCGAATGAGCACAATGTTTCCTAGCTGGTTCTTCTTATTGAAAAAAAAACCAGCGGGAATGCATTCCACTCGGCCTCATTTTTTCCAACAAGCACCATGTATGCGAGTCCAAATACTCCATTCACAGGATACATGTAGCTGTTCACCTCGAATCTTGAATCCTTGCAATACGACTTCATCTCGCTCTTCGTACTTCTCACACAAGCAAAACAGTCACACCTCTCTAATTCAACCTCTGTAAGTGACTCGCGTTCCTTATCTGACGACCTGCAAGCCGCGGGCATTCTCGACGAGATTTTGACGAGGAGGAGGCACGATTAAGTCCGTATACAATACTGGTACCCCGGCTAACGATTGAGCTCCTAAATACCAGAGGATAAATGTATTTCTTCAGGGATTCTATGTGCATGTCAAGGATGACCACGTCAAGTGCTGGTACCGATGTTGCACGGCTCCGTGGGACTCCTCTTGGCCTTTGTCGAGGCTTTAGTGCCGTCTACCGCGCTACACCGGAATCATTGGCCGCGGGCGGGTTGTCTCTGGATCACCTTGCAGTCTTCTGGCGTGCTTGACGACATCTTCGGATAGATTTTAAGAGCATCCGAGAGCCTCAAGTCCAGGCTGCCGATTATTGCATTGTTATCTATTGCAAGCTACCCGAAGAAATAGATAATTGAACCTTCCTCGTGCCCAGCAACAATACACTATTGCAATGCCAAACATGGAGAAATAGATTATATATTTTGTTTTCATCAACTAACCTCTCAAGTAATCTGAATGGTGGTCTTCGGGATCCGGTGTCCATCAAAGTTGGTGCGTTTGCCCTTGGGCAGCTCTTGGCGAAGCACCTCGGGGCCCTTTTCGACGTTGTAGTGATCGAGCTTCACGTGTGACGCGTACGTCTTGGAGCCCTCGGAGCTGGCAGTGCTGTTCATCATCTTGTGGAAGTAGCCGTAGGGCGTGCTCTCGAAGACGCCCGAGGACCAGAGCTTGACGTCCAGGTTGTCCGGGCGACCGGCGTGGTGTTCGTTCGAGATGGGGCGGTCTCCACCGTTTTCGTTCGACATGTTGGCGCCGTCCCGAGCGATCGCGTCCTCTTCCTCGCGTCGACGAATCACCCGCTTCACCGGGTCGTCCACCTGCGCGCGGTGGCTGACGAACTTGGCGTCGCGAAGGGGGTTGTACTCGCTCTCGATGATGATATCGCGGAAGAGGCCGCCCTTTTTGTTGGTGATGTCCAGGAACTTCTGGTACGCTTGCGCCTTTTCCGCGCTGCGCTGCTTCCCGTCCATCGTCTGCACCTTGGCCAGGACGGGGTCGTTCAGCTTGTGGTAAACCTCGGCAGTCCACTCCTCGTGCATGCGAGAGAACTGGCGAGCCTTCGACTGCTGCTGCAGCTCCAGTTTCTCGTGCAGCTCCTTGGCGAGGATCTTGCCGTCCTCCACCTCCTGCTGCAGCTTCAGATACTGTCCCTCCTTCTTGCTCTTCTGTCGCTGGATGTTCTCGGCAATCGTCTCGGCGAGCTTCTTCCCCATCGCTTCTTGCTCCTTCACGTAGAGCTCGTGCTTCATGTTCATCCGTTTCTGCAGCACGATTGCAATCCAAACGCATTCAATTGAAGAGCTCAAGTGAAGAACCGTTCGTCCAGCCAACGACGAGTCCTACCGTGTGCGTCTCCTTGGACAGAGCTGAAGCTGTCATTTTGCCGCTCGCATTGTGAGAAGGGGGGGGCGTCGAGCGCGACCTAGCGAGACAGCGGATTTGAACCTTAAACATCGTGGTAGACCCCCTTGGCGTCCCCTTTCAACGTACTTTGACGAGAGAGACGAGTTGCTCAGCGCACTTTGGCGGAGCTCTTCAAAGTGCTCCGAGTTGTGCACACGGATGCTCATAGTGAACAAGCGACCCGCGGTAGTTAGGCAGGTAGTTTCCCGCTTCGATGACGCCGCAGCAATCCAATACTCAACCTTCAGACCGAAAAGGAACATGCGAGACGCGGACTCGAAGCCGCCGGGTCAGAACACGAGCTATACATACAAACGCTCTATCTTCGCACTATATTTGCTCCGATGGAAAATAGCGAGCCCTTGAACAGTTTAACGAAGGGTAGAGAGCACTCTGAGCGCAGGACCAAGATTTCAATCCCAAGGTGGCAGAATTGCGAACAAAATGTGCTCTGTGCATCGACACTCCTCGGCTGCTTGCGAACTCCATGCGAGTTGCTGCAATTGCGCATTAGTCACGGGAGTTGCTGGTTCAAGTGGTGCGTGGCAGACATCCCAGCCTCAAGCCCCGCACCACGTTCTCATCAACAGGATTTTTGCCCTTGGCCTCGCCGCCGAGGGATAGTGCTATTTTACAAAGGCACAGTGGGTGCAAACTCTGCCTCCACTTCGTCTGGCAGGGGTGTCCCAAAGTTTACTCATTACCGACAAGGGCGGCTGCACAAAATACCAGCCGAAGTGGTATCTGGGCCGGCTCCCCGGCCAAGCGTCCAATGTTCCTGCGCGCAGCGATCTGCCCCGGACTCGGCCAACGGACCCATGTGCCCTTCGCGGATTGCCCGACGTATCGAGCCAGCAGTGAGGAGAAGGAGAATGATCCAGTCATTGGTAGAAGACCAGGCATATTTCCATACAGAGATCTTAAGAATAGTCAAAAGAATACTAGTGCTCAATAGACTCTCAGGTGGGATCACGTGGAGTTACTATCTGCACAGTCCGAAATGGGGGGAAGGGGTGAGCGGCACTCGCAACTCGCTGACTTTGACGAGACGTATCGATAGAAAGCGCTGCCATCCGTCCCTGTTCAGATCGTTGAGGAAAAAAGAACCCCTTTGCAAACACAAGACGTTTTTAAAGTTAAAGTCTCAGGCTGTGCACGTAGCACCAGATAGTGCCCATCATGTGGAGATCACCCTTCTAACAGTAAAACTCGTGTGGTTGCAGCTACAGTCTGCACATAGCTCTGCCGACCTTGGCAGACGTGGACGAAGCTGATCGCGATGACTGCTGAGCCATTCCGCAACCAGACAGCGCCGGCCTCCGGTCTCCAGTGCCAGCCATGGAGCCCCAGCACCCGTCCACGCGCTGCCGAGTTCCGGAGTCGCTCGCTGAAGGCGACGTGGCGGCCTCCAGACGGAGGCGGAGACGCGTTTTCGACCTCGGCGACGCGCCGCCGTGGCTCGGCTGGCTGTTTATCTATACGTTCGTGCTCTTGTACTTCTCCGTGAGTCGCTTCGCGGCGCTCAGGTCCCTCGTGACCAAGTACAGCGGCGCCGCAGAGTGCACAGCTCGTCTCAAGGCCGCAGTCATGGGGCTCGGCTTCCTGGAGGACTTCGTGTGCACCACCTACTTCGCCTCTGTTCTCTGCGTGTTTGACTCGCTCAAGCGCGCTGCAAGGGGCCACCGCACGCTCGGGGTCGCCGCCCGCATGTTCGGCGGCGTCGCCACGTTTTCCGCCTCCTGGGCGCTCTTCCTGGCCATGATGGCGCCCTTCGTCGCGGACCTGCTGCTGGTGGTGCACCGCGACATGCGGTTCAGTAGCGGCCTCCTCGCGACGATCATCCGGGAAAGAGAGCACCTCAAGGACGCGCCGCTCACCGAAGAGGAGGTGAACACGAGCTTCGTCAACGCGCTGGGGCTGATGACGGTGGCGACGGTCTTCAGCCTTGCGCGGGCGTGTGCCGGCTGGACGGATCTATCGCGCTGGACCCCGACGCACTTGGCGTCGAGCCTGCTGGTGCCCAAGCTGGTCGACTTGGAGACGCGAAGCCACAAGTGCATCAACAAGAACGCAGTGCAAGACGTGGAGCAGACGCTCGAGGAGGGAGCTGCCGGTACGGCGACCGTCAACGCTGAAGACACGGATGCGTTGCTGTCGTCCGTGAAGACAGACCGGAGCTACCCGCGACTTGCCTGCCATCATGCGGTGCGGGTTGCGGTCGTTGTCGTGGGGCTGGTGCTCATTCCAGCGGCTGTCGTGTCGATCAGTAGATCCAGTTCCCCGCTAGTGGCGTACTCGGCGCTGAATGCGACGCTGAACGAGCTGTTCGCCAACGCCTTGCAGCCGGCGCCGACGGACCTCACACTGTCGAACGTCTTAGGCGACCGGCCTTGGGTGGAAAGGTACATTCACAAAACCGAGAAGCACGAGCTGTTCGGGGAGGATTCGCTCTACCGCCGCACCACAGGCTTCCGTGGCGAGCTCGCCTTCGACGTTGACGTCAAGAGCGACGACCCGCCGAACGTGTTGGTCATCGGAGTCGAGTCGTTCCGGTTCCAGGACTCGCGCTACCTCGTCGGGGAGGAGGACCCGTCCAACCTGTTCAAGGGCACCGACATGACCATCACGCCCAACTTCGACAGGTGGGCGAAGCGTGGCGTCGCGCTCCGCAACATTTGGTCGAGCAACCCCACGAGTCGCTCGCTGGAAAGCGTGCTGTTCGCACAGGTCCCGTACGACAGTGCCGTCAAGACCGGGATCACGGGAGGCGCGAAGGACACGAACCTGACAGGTCTGCCGCAGCTTTTCACGCAAAAAGGGTACGAAACGTGGTTTACGACGGGGTCTTCGATCGACCTCGACGGCTGGGACGTCTTCCTCCCCAGCCACGGCTTCGACACTGTGTGGGATAACCGCAAGATGATGGAGCTGGCAGAAGGCTACCTGAACATCACTTCCGACGACTGGCTAGGCGAAGCGCATCGCGGACTGAACTGGGGCGTCCACGACGACCTGAGCTTCCAGCTTCTAGGCGACCTGCTGGTGAACAAGACCAAAGAGCAGAAGGAGCGAGTGGCCAAGGGCGAGCCCAAGACGCCGTCCTTCATCACGCACTACACCATCTCGAGCCACGCTCCGTTCGACTCGTGGCCCAAATGGTACGACGAGGCGGAGAAGCCCGACTTCTCTGTCTTCTACGAGGGCCACCCCCACGCCGACATGGTCCAGAGATACCTGAAAGTGAGGTACTTCACGGACATGGAGCTGGGCAAGTTCATGGACCGCATGGCGCAGGAGGGCATCCTCAACGACACCATCGTGCTCCTCACTGGAGACCACGGCCAGGCACCGGAAGCGGATGTCACGAACACGCACGAGGAGTCCATGACCCGTGTAGCAGCCGCCATCGTCGCCGAAGGACGACTAGGAGATGCGGTGGCCATGGTCATCGACGATGCAGCGGAGCACTACGACTTCCTCAACACATTGGCGGACATCACGGGCGTCCCGGAGGGCGGATTCCTCCAGCACGGCGTCGGCCGCTCGCTCAAGCGCAAGGCCCAGTACGGCGAGCGCGTGGTCTTCAGCAACGAGCCGAGCCGCAAGATGTCGGTCGTGCGCGGCCACGAGCGACTGCGCTACGACCAGGTGAGCGACTCGGTGATGCTGCACGACACGGAGAGCGACCACGCCATGACCGTCGACCTGTTCCCGAACCTCACAGCCGAAGCGCAGGCCGAGTGGCAGACCTGGCGCGACAACGGCCGCCGCCTTGCCGCCTACTACACCAAGCGCTGGGACGAGAACTGCCTGCTCGCTGCCAACTGCACGTCGGGAAGCGAAGGCACAAGACCATACTAGCACAACATTTATGAAACAATTGACTACCAAGTACATGTAGCCATGACTTAAATCTAGGTACCGCACAGCATAGTTACGTATCACTTGTGTCCCGAACCCAGAGCCACACACGCTCTTGCGCAACAAACGCAAGATGCTGCTGCTGCGGGGCCTCCCACTGGCGGGTCTCTCTCGGCGCCGCCCTTGCTCGCCGGCGCCTCTGCGAGCGCTCGCCACCTCGCCCTGTCCTCCTCCTCCCACCTCCCGAGACCTTACGGTGTTTAACGCGCTCTCGGGCCAGTGCGAGCCGTTCCCGCGAGAGACCTCGGCCACCCGGAATGTCCTGAAATGGTACGCGTGCGGCCCCACGGTGTACGACAAGGCGCACCTGGGCCACGCCCGCGCCTACGTGAGCCAGGACATCCTTCGCCGAGTGGCGGAGCGCACCGGTGGCTACAAGGTGCAGCTCGTCATGGGGGTCACGGACGTGGACGACAAGATCATCAGGCGCGCTAAGGAGCAGAACGTGGGCTTCCAGACGCTCGCCAGGGAGCAGGAGCGCCAGTTCTTCGAGGACATGGCCGAGCTCTACGTGAAGCCCCCAAGTGCCGTCACCAGAGTCAGTGAACACGTCCCCGAGATCGTCAAGTACATCCAGGGGATCCAGCGCAAAGGCTTCGCTTACGAAGCTGTAGATGGCTCAGGCGTGTACTTTAGCACGCAGCAATTGGGGGCTGGCTACGGGAAACTGGACCCTAGGCGGCAGACGCAGCAGGACGAGCAGATGCAGGCGGAGGCCGTCGCGGCTCTCGAAGACGGCGACGTCGTAGAGGAGGAGGAGGAGCAGGTGAAGAAGGACCCGAGGGACTTTGCACTATGGAAAGCGGCCAAAGAACTGGGGGAACCGGCGTGGCCCTCGCCGTGGGGGAGGGGGCGACCTGGGTGGCATATCGAGTGCTCGGCGATGACGCACCATGTGCTAGGGGAGAAGCTCGACGTGCACACCGGCGGCGTGGATCTGCGATTCCCGCACCATAACAACGAGATCGCGCAGTGTGAAGCGCACAATCACAGGCCGCACTGCGGACAGGACGGAGAGTGGTGCAAGCACTTTGTGCACTTTGGACACTTGTACATTCGAGGGAGGAAGATGTCCAAGTCGCTCAAGAACTTCATCTCGGTCAGGGATTTCTTGGAGGACGGACATACTGCAGACCACTTCCGCCTCTTCTGTCTGCAGTTTAAGTACCGTGCGAACTTGGTCTACTCGGAGGACCGAGTGCGTGATGCGGAGGCAGTGGCGGATCGTCTGCGAGGTTTCTTCCGAAGTGTCACGGCGTACGGCGGGGACCACGAAGTTTTTAGCAGCAGTGGTGATGCGCAACAAGTCAAGTCAAAGCGCTGCGAACAACCGGACCTGGAATTGCTGGACGCGTTATTCGCGACTCGGGCGCAGGTGGATGAAGCTCTGCTGGATGACTTGGATACGCCGCGCGCTCTGTCCCTTGTGTTAGACCTGGTATCCCGCGGAAACACGTACTTGCTCACACAACGGGGCGACACAGAGGCACCCGAGGAGGTGCTGATCTCACTGACGGGCTACGTGCTTGAGGTGCTGGACCTCTTTGGTCTGGAGGGGCTTTACACTGAATTTTCGGCCATGATGCGACGTCGGTTTGCTGCTTCTGGACAAACTCAGCAACAGCTGAATGATGACTCGGTCAGTAAGGACGAGCAGGAGGCCCTCCTTCGGTCTCTCGTCAAGTTCCGCGCTGCTGTGCGAGAGGAAGCGCTGCGTGATCCGAAGCATCCGGGCAACGCTCGTGTACTCGCCTTGTGTGACACCTTGCGTAACGAAGAGCTGCCTCCGCTGGGTATCCAGATTGAGGACCTCGCACCAGGACGTTCCGTGTTCAAGCTTCTCTCGTCTACAGAGCGCGAAGCAGCTCAAGCCGAGGCAGCCGAGGCAGACGAAAAAGTGCCTACAAAGACAGTCAACAAGGCAGCACAAAGTCTGAAGCAGAAGCAGCAGGAGTTTGAGACGTTGATGCAGGTCGCTCCTTTAGAGTTCTTCAAGAAGTCACCCGAGTTTGCCAGTCGATTTGACTCGTTCGACGCTGACGGGTTCCCTACGCACGAGGATGGTGAGCCTCTCACCAAGAGCCAACACAAGAAGCTCGCGAAGAAACTGGCCAAGCACGAGAAATCTCACACGAAGTACTGGGAAGCTAGGAACAATGGACAGTAGCAGCTGCATTAGAGATGGAATACAAGAATGTACACGTGCAGCGCCCACGCTGCTGACGAAAGGTGCCACATCAGCTGCAGAAGTGGACCGAGTCATTTCAGCAGGCAATCGCCGGCGACTCAGCATCAACATACTTGAAACCAGAGGCAGCGCCCTGCGTCGGGACGTGAGACGGCGCCTTGGACCGCACGTACGAGTAGCCGAAGCGCTGGTTCTTGCGCCGGTGGCGGACCAGGATCACAGCGGCGACAACGGCTCCGCAGACAGCAGCGAAGATCAGCGCCCCCACCGGGAGATTGTTGGACGCGTACTCGTACGCGGCCATGACCACCGACTTGGCCGCACTGTCGAAGCAGACCGTGTCGGTGTACATGAGCGTGTTGACAGCGCGAGCTTGGAGAACGACCAGCATGCAGTCGTCACTGCCGAACTTGCCGCTGCTGTCCGCGACTCGGTAGCGCACGTAGGTCATGGCCTCCGCGTCGCCCTCGTCATCCGTTGCAATGTCTTGCAGCTCCACCGCGTCATACTTGACATGGAGCGAGTGGGTCGCCAAGAAGGACGCGGGCGCCGCGTCGGCGATGGTGCGTTGGATCGCCTTCCCCACTTGGCCCTTGTGTCGTGGCAGATCCAAGTGTTCCAGCAGGTCGCACTCCACATCCCCCTCCTCGTCTGCAACGGAGTCATTGGCACAGTCCATCGTGAGTCGCAGCACCGACACGTACGGCCGCTTGGCGTCCATCATGCTGCTCTGGAAGCCGTAGTCCACGAGCAGGAAGACCCGCATGAGCTGGCTCACGTCGGTCGCCACGAGCTCCACGTTGTTCTCGTCCCCGTGGCCCGTGCCGACCTCGACCTCCTGCACCTCCTCGCGAGGCTCCGTCTTCTCGGCTTTCAGCACTTGCAGCACCGAAGCTTTGAGCGCCGTGCGCCCCACCTCCTCCTCGTACTGCTCCATGAACTGCTTGACCAGCTCCACAACCTCGTCACTGCGTGCGTCCATGGGCAGGAACGTGTCCGGCTCGCTCACGGGCACCGCAGCGACGATGGCTTCCTCTCCGTCCAGCAGATTGTCGTCGACGTCCCTAGCGAGAAGCTCCTGTCGTTCGCCAGCCAGGTTGGCGATCTCCTCCTGGCTCGGGACCGCCGCCTGGTCGGCCAGCACGCCACCTAGCTCCGCTGCGAGGGCCGTGAAGGTCGTCGCAGCGAGCAGAAGCAGTAGATTGAAGCAACTAGAGCGTGGCGGGGGCATCGTCGATGGCTGGGAAGGTTGGCGAATGATCCAGCGATCTTCGAATTGGATACGCCGCTTCAAGATACGTTTGGTGTAGGGAACACCAATGTAGCCATACATCGATGTAGCCAAGTTGGGGCGAAAAGGACGATGTGGGCTGGACGAGAGGCGCTGATATTGCAGCACCAGGTTCATGCAGACGTTTTGCTGCATCTTGAGCGCAATGTACGAGATTTTCTTGGTCCCGGACCGAATTTGTCGCTCGCGGACGCGTGCAAGTTCGGGTCGGATGGGCGTTGACCAATTTCCTGTGCTCGGAACGTCGGATGTAGTCAATACGGCTGCCGCGTGGTCTTTTGCAAGTGCTCGAGTGCTCCACGTTAATGGAGCTAAAGCGTGTTCACCAGGTGCCATGCGGGACGCTGTGCTGGGATGTCACATCCAGGTGATGCTGTTTTTGCACAACAAGCACGGCATGAAGTCTGCGAAGAAGGAATTTGCGTGTTACGTGAAGGTTGGGAGGACACGGAGCTTCGTTTCGCTGGAATAGCTCAGTAAAGAATTCAGACATAGCTTGAAGACGTCAATGTCTCAGTCAATTGCGCGGACTGGGCAACGATGAGCTACATGCACACCGATCCGATGGATGCTCGGAGGTCGCTAGCAAAAATGCTGTGGTCAATGGCCATTTGCGAGTCACTTGCTGGCTTCGTACACAATTTACCGGTTTGCTCCCGCGAGTCTGGATGGCGATTGGGTTTATAAAGACTACGCGTTCGATGTGTTTCTCTTTCTGCACACGCACTACACCGGCATTTTCACCCCAACGTTCCTTGAGTCCTTGCAAGAACGAGTGCTACCAGGCGCGATAATACGCGAGAAATACCCCAGTGTCTGAGCTGCTCAAGCTCGCGCTCTCCTTCTCGCCCCCGACGTTTTGCTACAACAGCAGCTAGCGATGGCGATACATTTCCCACGAAAAAAAAACACACACAACTAAAATTGCTTGAACGATCCAACAAATTGAATCGTCACTTTATGAGTTGCGAATGGATAAAGTCCAACTTAATCAGTACCAGTACATGTAACATGTTGCGCTAATACACGTATGGTGCTAGCAACAACTGGGTGTCCAGTCGACTTCGCCCCGACACCTTGCATAGATTGAGTTGTTTCCATAACTGGTAGTTTTGTGGTGGTATTTGTGAGAGTGTATCCGTCTCTTGTACATGTAGAACAGCACGATATATCCAGCTTGCCACATCTTGTGTACCGGACCCTTGAGAGGACGAGTGCTTGCCGACAAAAAAGCGAAGGCCTCTCTACCTTTCGCTCAATTGACTCAGGCCCCAACTTCAATGTGCTACAGCTCACACAGCATCGTTTGTTGTATGCAGGTAAACCCAAGGACCCTCCCCCAGTACTGTACAAACCTGAGCTGCCACTCGCTGGTTTAAGCAACATCGTAAATGCTTAAAAGCAGCCGTAAGAACATAATGAAATACCAACAAGGGTGCAATAATGACCTAATGATAGTGGAAGTGGCATCAAATCGCGCTGTCCAGTGCAGCTCCATATAAGCAAGGCCACCTCTTCGTCAAGTGATGGCTTCGCCCCTCCGAATTATAAAAATAACGTAGATACCGGTACAGGCGCTTCCTCTACAGTTATCACAACGTGTAGACAAGATATTACACTAGATCGTCGGCGACGTGGCTGGGAATACAGTACTGTATCAACAGTTTATTGTTGCACGCATTTAACTGGTGAATCACCCGCACGGCTGATGCCGTAGAGGTGCTGTGTCGCAGAAAGCGGCACAGTTAAGACGCGAAGGATTGATTTGATTGGATACTCAAACTTACTTACTTCCCAACCGTGATAACCAGAATACTAGTACCGTAGTATCTTATAACCCCGGTAGTATCTTATAACCCCGAAGCGCACTTTCTTATTAAAGGTGCAGTATTTTCTCACGGAGGTAGTAGTACAATACAAACACAATACAGAAAACCCTGGCCAACTTAATACCGTCGGCGGACACACTTCCTAATAAGTACAACAGGGTGATTAGACAACAGAGGGACCCGGATGCAAGTTGCTCCAATTTGGTAGTTCGAGGTACAGGAACCAGTAAGAGTGCAGCACACACTCTCCCAGTCGTAGCTCCGTGACTTGCTTCGCCGTGGACAACTTGTCCACGACAGGGAGTTCCGCTCAAACCCGTCCCCTCCCTGTTTGCGCTACCCGATTAGCCCGTGGTACCATTGCAATCCTAAATCCCTCTCAAATTACAATCCTGACAAATTGGTTTGTCAATTGCAGCCTAACGGATAAGTAGAAGCGAAAAATCTTCGAATGGCATGACAAGAATTCATCTCTCTCTCTCTCAGCGAGAGTGAGCAGAGATAGCCAAGGGCGAGTTGGCTTTGTTCGCGGCAGCACAATGTAGACGGCTTAGACTTGCGAATACCGTTCATCATTAGGCACGCAAACAAGCCCCAATGTTCGCCAAAAAGACCGGTGCTGATCTCAGATTACATGTACAATGTATGTGATGTCACTCTATTGGAAGTGTTCCAATACTTCTGCTATGTAAAATTTGCACTGATCACTAATCTGTGGCGCTGAACAAGTATGAAAGAGCAAATTTTACATAGCAACTGTATTGGAAAAAATCCTAATCAACCATTAAGTTTGAAGTTTGACAAGTATTAATTAAGCTCCATAGTTAAGCCTGACTACCGAGTCGGTGGATCGATAAGTAATTAAGTACATCAGGGTATTAGATAACACAAGTATTAAATTGGCCTGGGTTGTCTGTACACATGTTTGAATGTACGTATCACGACGAAGAATTCAGTTTCCCATGCACACGCTTGCTGCATCTTAAGATTTGCCTCGGCAAGCTAAACGGATGGGCACTCCGGCTTTCACCTCCCAACGGCATTGGTAACGCTGTTGCTGGGACATACCAATATGGTACGCTGGTTGCGAACGGCTTATATAGTAGTCATTCCCAACTCGATTCACTCACGAATTTGCTTCCTTCCCGACCAAAGACCCACCGGAGAATCAGCCATGCGCTTCGCCGTCTTCCTCGCCCTGCTCGTGGCCACCTTTGTGGCCTGCGCCTCTAGCTTTGCCAGCGCCGATACCTTCGAGGAGGGCTTCGCCATCTTCGACGATGAGGTGGACAACGTGGGCCGCCGTCTCCGCGGAGAGGTCGCGGTGAACAAGGACAACGTCGCCAAGATTTCGGGTGGGTTCCTCACGAAGCTTAAGGAGAATGCCGTGCTGACGAAGGCCACCAAGATGGCCATGGCTGCTAAGGGTGACGAGGCTGCTACTAGGAACGCCATCAAGCTCGCCGCCGGTGCCAGGGAGGGAGCCAAGATGAGTGACGAAACGATGGCCAAACTGTCTTCGATGATTGCTCAGACAGCCAAGAAGAACCCCAAGTCGTGGCCTCGTCTCCGCATATTCGCTAAGGCCACGCTGGGCGCTGGTGTTGGTGCCTTGGCCTTATACGGAGCTTACAAGCTTATGTTTGACAAGACCTCGACGTCGGCTGCGACAACGACGACGACGACCGGGTCGGCATAGACAGAAGTTGACAAACAGAACTGGCTGCTTGACTCAAGGTGCGGGTATGAAGGTCTCTTTTGGTCGTCAGCGTTTGAGCAGGATTGTGGCCACCGCACCTTCACTTAGCGTTGAATGGTGACTCTGGGATCAGCTCACTTATCGTTGCGTGATGATGACTCTTCACAGAACAGAAATGTCATTACCGCAAGTAATGAAGCAGCACAGTAGCCCTCTTTTATTTTCGATTCGGCTAAAGTGCCCAACTTTTGTATTTTATTTGTGGACCAGCACAAACTCCGACTTCTGCGGCAACTGGTCTACTGTCGAGTGGTTCCATTGCGGTAGCCTCCAGGAACAATTCGAGTGGATGTCCACTCGGATAAGATAATTCCTCGTTTTAACGGCCTGTTATCGTTGACATTATTATTTATTACTACGTATGCAAATGTAGTATGAATTCTATGTTGTGCAACCTCTCTATCTTCTCCCAGGAAAATACGTTTTATTTCCCCGCTCATTTCCATACCGGGGGGGGGGGGGGGGGCGGTGGGGGGACCTGAGCGGGAATTTTG